>VZRX01013562.1:8591-18591 GCA_013398075.1 Notiomystis cincta | reverse complement strand
GTTCTTGTGAAGCTCTGGATCGACATGGCTGAAGGTAGTTTGACCCATTTCTGCTGAACTGGAACTGATTCAGTAAAAACAGGTCAGGCCACTACGAGCTGCCCCAAGCCCTGCGTGAGTGCCAGCTCCCAGCCACGTTAGCGTTCCAGCTGAATCCGTCTGAACACGAGTCCTCAGAGCAGGCTGACACACAGGCAAGGCTGAGCCAGGCATTGGGATGAAGGAGAATGGAAGAGGAAATTAACATTTAGAAAAATCATCATTTTGGGAAGTGGTTGAAACTGACACTAAAGAAGAAAAGAAAATTAAACCAGCAGGTAGGTTTTCTACTCACTGGCCTTGGGCTGTGGTTCAGGATAGTGCTTGGAAAGACAAATGAATGCAAGAAAGGAGGTGTGGAACCAGCCTGGTTTGTGCTTTAAACCACATTGTAGAGATATAGAGGTGTTCAGGCAATGGCTTTTCATATTCAGAGAAGTCTTTTGCTAGCCCAAAGTAATGTACAGTGAAGCTGGGCAAGTGGGATTAAAATATGCCCTTGCCAAATACTTGCTTTGAATATTTGCTGAATATTTGCTGTTGAGTTGTTCATGTTGTTATAAACACCTTTGAAAGCAAAAATTATTTAAAAGAACATGTCAAAAAAGAGCCTGCCTATCTTAACTGTAACACTGACAAGTATGTCTTTGCCCTTCTCCACAGCTCCTCCAGCAATCAGTGGAACTATTCATTAACCTGAGGGTCCATTGTGAGCATGGCAGGATCCATGCAAGGGGGCAGAGGAAGATACAGGCTCACATTCCAGCAAAGACATCCATAGAGGGATGTGCTTCCCTCTAAGGAGCTCTCGGGTCCCACCGACACTGCTGCCTTCTAACAAGGGTGTTCTTCAGCCTGCATCAGTCATCCATAGGACACAGGTCTTTTCATACCATCTTCCCAGCACAGGGCTGAGGTTCCTGTGGAAATACTGGCTGGCTGGCAGGCAGTGCTCCTACCTGTGCCTGTGCTGGGTGCTGATTCTCAGGTGAGCTACAGACCGTGGATTAAATGCACTCCCATACCACTGGTGAGCAATCACAGCACACCAGTTTGGACAACCATGTGTTCTCACTGAGCCCTGTTGTACTGTGCAGTAATTAAAAAGTCATGAGTCCTATTTAAATATAGGGCATTCTGTCCTAAACCTTCAAGTGCCTGTGGGTGTGAGTAAGCTCACTCTCCAAGGATGTTCTCTGGTCTGTGTACATACACCAGCTTCATCAAAAGGATGTAGGAAATGCCAGATCCAGATATACAGATTCCACTTTTTTTTTTTTTAAATACATCATTGATCAGTCCAGGGATGGCAAAAATTAATAGTAATGAGCTAATTACTATACCAGCTGCCTACAAAGAGGGGTCCTGTAGGCAGACTCCTTCTGCCCATTTGCCTGCTGGTTAAACCACCACTCTAGAAATTATAAAACAAAACTTTTTTCCCTTTATAAACATCTATCAGCGTCACCTTAATATGGCCCACAGCACCAACACTGCCTAGCTTTTAAGTTCTCAGAATCCAGCCAGAATCTCCCCTAGCACATTATAACACATTTTACTGGCTTGAGCAGGGTAAAACACAGCCGTCTCCTCAAATGAATGGCTGGTGAGCTCCAGCAGCCCCTGCACGAGGCCGGGCTCACCATCTGTGTTCCTCCCAACGTCCGAAGCCCGCTCACAACTGCCAGCCCTTTGAAAAGCCAGCCTGTTTTTCTGATTGATTCACTTTTTAATGAACTGGGAAAGCCTGTGAACTTAAACCCTGACACCTCCACCTCCCTGCCTTCCTAGCCATCCCTGCAGCAATGTACCGATTATATTTCAAGTTATTATGGGATTAATACAGCTGCCCCCAGTGCCTCTTTCCCCTGAACTTCATCAATAAAAGTTGTGTCCTACTCTTACTCTGGTTAGTTCAGCTTCCTCCTGAATCTCTCCCTGTAACCTGTGACGTGTTGGCGAGGCTGTATCATATCAGCCCTTCAAAGCTGCCAGCGCTGCTGATGTTTAAAACCTACTTGTGTCATGGCCTTGCATAAGCTCTGTGTATTTAAGAGGACATCTTGAGCTTTGCTATGCACCACATCAGCTCTCTAAGTGGGTAGCACATCCTTAGCAGTATTGAAAATAATGAAATAAGATAATCCACCAAAAAAACTTAAATAGATTGTGCGAGTGTCATCTTTCTTGGAATTCACAGTGGAGCTATAAAAAAGTACTTTACACAGGCAAGTTCATCAGAAGAAAAAAAATAAGATGGGGGAGCAAAAGACCTGTGCCCAGCACAGTCTAGTTTTCCACAGACAGCATTTCTTTATACAGTACCAGCTTTAGGTTTGCTTATTTTGTTAGTTTGTAGGTTGGGGTCCCCCCCCCACCCAAGAATACTATTTTCTAAAAACATCATTAAAAATGTAATTAACTGCCTTATTCTTTGGAAAGTCTGCAGTTGTTTACAAAAGAATTGCCACACAAGCTGCCACCTTCAACTGTGTTGAAGCAGGGAGTGATGTTCTTGTTTACAACTGTGCATCAATTTCACAATATATTTAGTTTTGGTACAAGTTACATATAAAATTCTTACTGAGTTTAATGTTGCAGCAAATAACACATATAGTAAGTGAGTAGGATTTATCACTGGCTGTAATGTCATTGTACATATTCAAAATATATACGGTGAATGATATATACACATGCACATGCAAACAAAATGGAAATATATTTAGTTTAAGAAGTGATGAATTGTGCTTGCTTTCATTATTCTCATTTTGTACGTAGGAGAACGGAGATCAAGCACATCCCTGAAAAGGGTGGCTGGTTGGGATCACATCTGTGAAGCAGCACAGTCACCAAGGAGCAGGCTGGAGAAGAAAGAGCACTTTTGTACCCGTGGCACGAGACAGGAGGGCCCTCAGGAGCGAGGCACCCGCCGTGGCTGGTGGGCTACAGACAAATCCCATGGAGTCCCAAGATGCTCCCACGAAGCATAAAATATCCATCCAGGTAAAGCACTTGCCCCAAGATGTTTTATTCAAGGCTTTTTCTTAAAGAAGGAAGTGGTAATTTTCCCCTTTAAATTCTGTTTTCTTCCCTCCCCCCCTGGTTTGGTCTCTCCCATAAACACAGAGGCCAGAAGGCTATGCTTAAATAATTCATCTACAAATTTGCAATATCTTTTTGAACTATAGCAATTAAACGGAAAATAGAAAAATCAGCTCAGCATCCTGTTTGGATGTAATTAAAGGTATAATCTGTTCCATTTGAATACTTCAGTGCTTACCCTTCTTAAAACAACAAATAAGAATAGTAGCTCATTTGCAATATGCTTTTTTTTTTCAAGTCAGCTAAAAAGACTAACTGATGAAGCAAGAATAATAATTTTTAAATGTGGCATAAGCACAAAAATACCAACTACAGCTTTCAAATGATTGCTGCAGATCTCAAGTGTGATGAGAGTTCAGTAACAAGGGGTATAAGCTTTATGGCAAAACACTGAAGTCTTCCACTATTTGGTATCAGCATCTCAATATGGCTGATATAATTACCTATCAAATACATCAGTGGAATGAATATCAGATGATACCCAAAAATATGTAAGTGGGATGCATATCAGCTCAGTCTTTTAGGGGCTGTTTGATCTTAACGTTTTTTTCTAAGAATAAAAGACAAATCCCGCATTCGTTTCCCCTTTGTTTTCTGTAAGCAGCTGAAGATTTTACAGCACAATTTACAGCCTATTAATGGCTGGCTTATGAGTTTTAGCTGTATTTTTACCCTCCTACTGGACATTTCTTCACTGCTCAAAGAAATTGAAGTCAGGTGTAAAGTTAATATCTGCCTTGTTCATTTATTCATATTGTAAGCAATCAAGATTTCCCCAAATCACAGGGCAATCTCTTGCCTTTCGAGAATTAATACAGGCCCCGTTCTCTCAACTTAGTTTAACAAAACAACTGGCAGAGGTTCAATGGAAGCGATGATTATTCTGAGAGGTTATGGTGAACCACAGAAGTTGTTAGCAAGAACCTTGCTCGTAAGATCCCCTAAGAGAAAAAGTGTATGGATATTTCAAAATGTAATTAACAGCATATTCCAACAATGTGAGAAAGAAGCATGGTCTGGTTTAGCTGCAGAGGAATCTGACTGCACAGGGACAGCTTTGGCTTGCTCAGCAGCCAGCACGAGGAGCAAAGGACACCATGGGCTCCAGAGGGGACCCTCAGCAGTGCTGGGAAAGGCAGTGGGCAGGCTCTGTGGGGCTCCTTTCATGCTGCCCATCTCACTGTGCTCGGCAGCACAGCGCCCTCCTCACTTCCCAGCACCCAACCAGGAAGAATATTTTTTTTGAAATGTCCATTTTCCTCTCCACTGTACTCCCTCAAAAAAAATTCTTTTGGGGCAGGCATGTCTCAAGCCTAATTTTGGTCTTAACACTATGGTTTGTAGGACTGTTTCAACAAAATTGTTGAGGGTTTTTGTTTTGGTGGGTGTTTTTTAAGGTTAAATACACAGCAGTGAATAAAAACAATTCTAAAATCAAAACATATTTTTTAAACATTTTGATAATTGAAAAAAAAGAGCAATTTTCAAGCTTCAGCATTTGTAAGCTCAGGTGAATAATGTAGCAGAGAACTGATTTAAAAAGATAAAATGATCACACAAACGTAAGAGTGATGCTGCACATGGGACCAAAACTGTACAATGGTCTACAAGGCCTCCATTACAACAGTGAATATGAGAGAACTTTCAGCTTACATTTGCTGAAAGTTAGCACCTATCAAAATTTCCAGCCCTCCCTGGGGTATGTGCTCTGCTGTTTGAAAGCCCAGGCCCTTTTCAGGCCTGAGCCCCTCAGAGCCTTCCTCAATCCTGCCCTCCTACAGGGGCCTTCAGTGCACAAGCTGCAGGTGAGTGGGGTAAAAAAGCCCCTGGTGAGCCACCCCCAAGTTTGCTGTACGTCCCCACTGAGCTGTGCAGCCTCCTGCACACCAAAAACATTTCTGTGAGCTTAATGCTAGAACTACTGTTAAAAGAAACACAACAACAGATCTCATTAAAAAATACCCACAGAGGAAGGAAAAAAAAATAAATTCCTCAACACAGTAGCGTCTGTCTCCAGTAAACAGGGCTCTTTTCAGGCCTTGGGCTCAGACATAAGACCACTCTACCAGGATGAATGAATTACTGTCAGCTGGGCCATTTTCATTTAGGTTTAAGCACAGGCATTTTACCTGCCATTTGCCAGGAGCCAGGAGCTGCTCAGGTGGCATTTGTTATCCATGTGCCACCTGACCAGCAAAGCGGCAGCAGTTTCCCCAGCAGCAATCACCCACGCCACGGGTCACACTGCAGGACCCAAGCCTTCACCCCCACAAGGAACATCTCTCAGAGACAAGAACCGGTGCCTAAATGAAGCAATGCTTATCTCATGCATGCCACAGGTGTGATGTCATCCCCTCTGGCAGAGAAACCAGGATGTCTACAGCCTCCACTCTACAAAAATGCAGGAACTAAAGGTAAGTGTCTCAGACTTTGTTAAAATATGGTGATAATTAAAAAACAAAATTACCACTACAAAGTTAATTCCTCTCTGAGTTCTTACAAACAAGTTTTTAATTTGCACCAAAAATTTACATTTCAGATTTCAAGTCAACCAGGAATGGTACAAGCTTGGCCAGGGACTCCAGGCAGTGGCTGGTGGGTTCTGCGAGGCCTTGGGGCAGGAGCACTGTGGCTTCCCGGGAATATCACAAGCAAATGGCTGCCAGCAGACCCCAGGTGCACACAGGTAAGCCCCTGGGATTGTTTCAAACTCTCATCCCTTGTGTGAGCGTGAAAATAATCACTGTGTCAGATAAACTTCTGCCTTTTATTAAAAAAAAAAACAAACAAAAAACCAAACCAAACTTATAAGGTAATTGATTGCTTTCTTCTAGTCTTTTATTAGTTATGATTAAGGAGCTATAGTAGCCCTGTTTACACAGCTCTAACAAGTCAGGACCTGCAGAACGTTATTGGCTCGGGGCCCACAACTTGCCGTCCATTCCAACAGAATCAATCTGGAGCTGAAACATCCCCGTAGGAAGCGTACACATCCCTGCTCATACAGGAACAGAAACAGCAATAACTTCAGGTCCTGTAAGCTGCAAGTTCAACTTACAGAGATCAGCCCTGACTTGTCATCGCTCTCAGCATGTTGGTGATGAGATCAGAGCACTTCACCAAGGACTCCTACTTCCAGCTTGACAAGGGACAGAGGTGAGCGTGTTACACCTCACTGTTACTCGCCTCTCCAGCTGCAGAAGGGAATCGAGAGCTCCTCTCTTTAACATGCAGTCACAGCACTGCCAATCTAAAATGGCTGATCAGTAATACTTTAATTGCAGTTTCATAGAAACAAATTGCTATTTAATTGCAGTAAGCTTGTCTGTGGCTTAGCTGGACTGACAATAGGCATACACCTGGTAGTAACAGTAACAAGCAGCAACAAGGTTGTCTGGTACTGCATGTTCAGCAGTGTCAGGCAGTGCCATCGAACCCAGAACACAATTTCACACTGATTAAATGGAATACTTTAAAAAATGTATATGCATAAATTTCTTAATCTCAATTTCATTTTTTCTTTTAATAGAGCTGTTCAGAATAAATACTTGTGAAAAGCTGCACACTTCACATACAACTACCAGCAAAATACTTTGATAAAAGATTTAAATTGAAATGATCTTTTGAAAGCACAGAATCAGGTTGGAAAAGACCTCTGAGCTCATGGAGTCAAACTGGACACCACGGTGTCAACCAGACTGTAGCACTCAGTGCCATGTCCAGTCTTTCCTTAAACACCTCCAGGGGCAGTGACTCCACTGCCTTGATAGCAAGGCATACTCTGCCAGTATGTGAGTTTTGGGGGTTTTCTAGTATTTACCCTAATGTTAGGTGATGCAAATTTTATCAGTGTTAACTAACAGGGAGAAAGGGAGACAAACTCAGTGTGGTTAATATTCTGAAGATGTGACTTAATTTCATAGGCTTCATTTTGTTAAGACATTCTCATTTTATATTTCATAAGATACTGCATAACCTGTTAAAATATTTAAAGATAAATCATGTAGGACTGAAAAGACAGTATCTTGTTGCAAACAGAATTTGGTTTGGAAAGGCTTAATGTCCCACTGCCTGCCAGGATGCGTAAATCTCATAACTAGACAGCTGGATAGGTAAAAACATTAAACCCATTTAGAGGGCAATCTTTTTACAAAATTGTTTCATTAATAAGAGTGACAATTTATATGATTGAGATGTTTAGATGCAGTATAGACAGAGCATTTTATCCAGGTTCATGAGGATGATTTCAGATTAGTAATATTTCCTTTGATTCTTTTTTTAACAGCATTCATTTTTGAAAGTAAGGGAAGCTCTTACTGAATGATTATTTGACTTTTCAGCAGCACTAAATGGAGAGGGTGTATTTCAGCCTCGGTGCAGCAAATACATGTGATAAAAGGTGAACAAGTACGTGTTTTTCTTTACAGATCTCCTTAAAAAGAAGTGATTTTTCACATAAGGACAAATCTAAGTGTTTCCAGTAGCCTTCTGCCCACACCTCCCGTCCCCATTACAGCCTGTTTCATTGTGTGAAATGCCTCTGGTTTCAAGAAAGTGTTTTACCTAAAGCAAGAATACTACTTAAATATGTTCTATTGTATATTCATAGCTCCATTAGTCCTCCTGCAATTTAGCACATCAAAGCAAAGGCTTCATCACTTGCATGTGGATTATGCTAACATGAGTGACATTTGTAATCTTATAGGTCTGCAACTTAAGAAATGCTTTTAAAGTAAGCTATTAAATAGGTAGCTGTGCTTTACAAATGAATCATATAATAGTTTATTTAAAGCTGTTAATGAACTTCAACCTCTACATCACTAAATGCTATACTACATTACTTACTAGAAGTTATTAGCTATCTTCTTAGCACTTCTAGGTTATATTGGACAACCAAAAATCTGTACATGTTAGATTTAAACACTGTACCTTGAGTGCTTATACTGAAAGAATATAAAAAGATGTCTACAGTCTCACTAATACTTGAATTCTATATTCATATGACTTCAAGTGTCTTTTCAAAGATATTGAAGCAGCACAATTTGCAGGACTCTGAAGACTTTAATGCCAGATCAAAAAGCTTAGAAACTTATTTAAAATACCCATAAGTGCATTTAATTAAAAGTCATACATAGTGTCAGTCATTTATGTTGTGCTTTATACGTTATGCAAGTAGTCTTTTGTCTTTACTGATACTCTGCATTGCTACATTTCCTTTTCTCTCCAACAGCACTTCTTCCACAAGCACTGAAGTGTTAAAAGAAGAAATTCAGCAGCCCTCCAATATACTAGAGGTCATGAAGTAGAATCTGAAACAAAAAGCTCTGCTGTTCATTGTTTAGACAGATAAATCTATAAATCAGCTTTTTGTGTATCAGCATCACAACAAAAGTAAGTCAAGCTTACTCCATAACCAAGCAGCTGAGCAGTGAACACCTTCTAAAAAACAGAATTAAACAAAATAATGATGTGTTATGAATGTATTAGTTTCCTATAAAAGTAGAGTATTTCTTAATATTGATTTGCTTTGAATTGCAGCAAAGGCAGATTTGTTGCTTGCAGGTTCCTGACTGAAGCATACAGTGCACAGCCACAGATCCATGTTAGTATTCCTGCTAAAAATATGAAAAGTCAATTTTTTTTTCCTCAAAAATATTCTGCACAACTCTACCACAAAACAGCTGATGGGAAAAACGTGCAAAATGAAATTGTTCCCCTTCTAAGCTTAGAGGTGGCTCTGCTGCTTTGTGGGGAGGTGGTTTTTGTTTGTTTGCTTTCAGAGAACAAATCATATTTTGAGATCAGCTCGTTCTCAGAAACAGCCCAGGAACCAGGTTTTTCTTTCCTTAAGATTATCAGTGTTGAAAAGTTAAAGTCTCTCACCCCAGAAAACACAACTTTATGTTGTTCAGATCAGAATAGCTATTGTATTCCTTTTCATGAATACTCAATTCTAGTGCTCAGCATGAGGTACAGACCTTTCGTTGGCTTTTATTTTTTTGACCTCTTTGGTATATTCATACCCTCTTATGTTTGCATGCTCAGAGACACATGCACATCCTTAACACACAGGGAACTGGAAAGAAAGAGACCACAGTACCTCTGTGTGTGCTGTAATTCACTGCAAGGGGAATTATAATAGACTTGCTGTTATTGAATTAAGAATCTCCCTGAAAAAAATATAAATTTGAAGTAGTACTCGTTATCCTTGCCAGAAGTAACACGGTCAAGTAGTTTAGCAGAGTCTTTACTGGCATAAGACAAAAGAAAAAAATCCAAACCAAAAACCTACTTTTAAAGGTAACTGACAATTAAGGTAACGAGTATGTAAAATGAAGTTGCAGAATGTTTTGAATGTAATTTAAAAAAAATAAAGCAAAGCTTCTAAACCCATACTCAAGTTTTGTTTTACTTTTTATTATTTAAATACACCATACTAGAGCAAATGTCTCTGAAAATATCACAAATAAAAGATTTTTCTTCATTCAGCAAATTAGAAGTAGGTGAAAATTTCTACACAGTAGCTGCTATGAGCCTGACTTTTTTTCTTTTTTTTTTCTTTTTGCCATGGGAAGTAGCAACATTAGGACAAAAACACTTACATGCATACATACATTGTATTTTACAGAGATACAATAAAAGTGTTTGTGATAGAATATCACAAAAGCCACATCTTTATCTCATGTTCAGTTTGATTGAAACACATTTCCTTACAACACTTAAATATACAAAGAGCAAATAGAATGTTGTTAAGGTAAAACACAGGGTACAAACTGGCCAGTGCCCTGCTAATTGTTAATGAGGGTAGAAAGCAGATTTCAATGCTTCTTTTAATTAGCTTCATTAGTCATCTTCCCCA
>VZRX01013561.1:0-25402 GCA_013398075.1 Notiomystis cincta | reverse complement strand
CTCCAGCCCCTCAGTGCCCTTCCAGAGCGGAGGGCCCAGAACTGGGCACAGGAGTCCCGGTGTGGCCCCGGAGATGTTGGGACACTCGGACAGGTCCCTGGGATGGCTCGGACTCTGTCCTGTGTCCTGCCGGACAGGGCTGAGCTCTGAGACCCTTCCCAGCCCCACCACACACAGCAGCACAGAACTCCTGCCTGAAAGTGCCACTTGTGGCCTGCTTTTGTTTAAAACTCCACAGCTGTAAATTCGGAAGGAAAATCAGTGGATTTAACTCGCATTTCCTTACCAGGTTGGGACTTGGCTGGAGTAAACCTCAAAAGAGTGACTGCATTATTGTTCTCAAGCCTAGGCTGAATACCTATTTAGGTTAAAAATAGCTAAAAGTCATATCTGGCCAAGTTTTGGTGCTAGGTCATTTCATCCACTTTTTTCTTCAACGGTGAATGTCCATAAATGATCTGTGGAAGGCAGCGTGTTTCACAGTAAATTTAAATACTTTTGAAATACGATGTAGCAAAACTGCGTCAATTAAACCACCATATATTTTGTTCTTCTGATCCTTATCAGCCATGTCACCAGCACTGTAGTAGGCAGCGTGTGGTAACCTTTAGGAGCAGCAGCTCCCCAATTACTGCTGCTGTTAGCAGAGCTGATAAAGACAATTATGCCTGGAAACAATTAATTGTGTTATATGCATCACTTGGCATGCAGCACCTTCCTGGCCTGCTTTTGTCCCTACGTGGGTGTGGGTGTGTGTATTATTTCCATGTGTGTAACTCTGGAGAGAGAGAGAGCCAGGAGGAACCAGGAGCCAAGGGAGCAGGGCCGGGAATGGCCACGTGGTCCTTGTCCTTTGGAGTTGATACTTTTGATCTAACTGGGGAAAAAAAAAAAAAGAAAAAAAATCCATATAGTGACCGAATACACTTCTGATGCAATGAAGCTGCAGTCACACTCAGGAAGTGACCTGGCAGCTCCTGGCAGGACACAGCGATGACGCGACAGCTTTATGGTTGTTCTTTTGTCCTGTAACTAAACTCGGCTCCCCACGCCTCCCACCTTCTCAGAAGCTCTTTTTGTCATTATTTTCCACAGGGAATAACGACCAGCAAGGTGACCCTGCTGGAGGAAGCGTCCCAGACCCCACCCGGCGCTCAGAGGGAGGTGAGGGTGCGATGTTTGCCTGGCAGGAAGCTGAGCCGAGCCTGCCGAGGGTGGGGAGGAGGTGCCGGGTGATAGGGACATTGTGGAATCCGAGGGTGGGGAGGAGGTGCCGGGTGATAGGGACACGTGGAATGGCTCACAGCACTCACCCAGCCCGCCGCAGGTATGTGCTGTGTGCCAGGTGAGTCAGCAGCTGTGCCCTGGGTGCTGACATGGGTTTGCACGGGCACTGCAGCCCTGCCTCGCTACGTAAAACCACGAGATGGTCACCCTGCCAACACGGTTCCATGTGGATTGTGTTTGCACATGCCCATCACACAGAGCTAGTGGGAAACCTGCTGTAAATCTGCACATGGATAAACACACGTGTAGATACACACACATACAAACACAGGGATCAGCTGAGGGATTAGAAGTCCTTTCTTCCCAAGAACATTGGTAATTTGAACTTCATAACATAACTAAATAAATGGTTTGGGGGGAGTGTGGTTTAGAAGAGTCTGACTCAGCTTCATGTTGTAGATCTAGTTTTACCAGTGCCCTGCTGTGTGATCTTGAGTGGAGTTCTAAGGTTCCCTCAGCCATGGTGCCTTTTGCATAAAAAGAGGGATAATAAGAACTGCTCAGTCACAGGTTAGACCATAACTCGTTTGTGCTCAACATACATTAAAAATACTACTTCTCCCAGGGTTCTGGTGATGCTGGAGAGGAGTCTGCATTAAACATCTGGGTTGCTTTCAAGTACTTTGGTCAGCACCTGCATGTGATTGAGTTCTCCTGTTGTCCAGAAAAGCAGCTGAGGCTGAGACACAAGATAGAAGTCAACTGCTTTTGTATAATATTTTGTATTTGGACAGGTAGGAGGGTGCCTTCCTATTCTGCAGGCTTCATGGAAATAAAAGGTTTTGGGACAGCACATCACTTGGACAGGATATGAAGGATTGCAGATAAACCAGGCTTTTGGGCTACAGGGTCTATCAAATATTGCAGTGCTGCAGGCTGGGATTTATCATCTCCCCACACTTGGTTCCTATTTGCCTCTGCTGAAATCCTTTTGCAGGCTGACAGCATCTGAGTATATGAGAATTGTAAGCAGGCAAAGCACAGAAGTCAGGATTTCTTATTACAGGAGAAATGGAATAAAAAAGTTGTAAAGATTACAGGGGAAACCATGTCATGGTGAATAAGAATTCAGGCTCCAGTCTTGGGGAGAACTGGCATCCAGACTAGTTTAAATAAGATGTTAGATTTTTTTTTCTATTTAAACTTGATCTTGACTTTCCTTCTGGTACCTCATAGCCTTTTACGGTCAGTTGCACTGCACTCATGCATATTTATTAGATTTAGACATATTTTGCAAGTCACCTTCACATCTTATTTTCTTTTCCTGGACAAACTGGTTGGTTATGTACACATTGAATTTGCAAATCTCATCTTTGCTGTATATTAACCCCTATTAGTCTGGTTGCTCAATGTACAGATAAGTTTGGGGCTTATTTGCAATTTAACTTCCTTCTGAATATAAAGCACAACTCATAATTCTGTTCAGATTTCACAACCCAGATTCCTTCACACATGGAAATTACCTGCACATTCAGCATCCTGGCAGAGAAAGAGCTGCTCTGTTTGAGAGATCAGTGCTCCTGCTGTCTGAGAGAGAGCAGGAATGAGGTGTTTGTAAGGTGCTCCTTCTTCCAAGGAGCTGCAGGTGTGAGAAGAGCAGCAGGTTTATATCCCTGCACTTATTTTCTTTGCCTTAAGCTCACAGTGAAGCTGAAATAGAAGAGCAGATATTATTTTTCCTCCCCTGACTAAACCACATCTCTGAACCCGAGCTGGAAGCACTTTCTGTTTGCTTGTGGCACTTCCAGACCTGCTGAAGGCCTAGAAAGTGCAGCCACTGAAACACACACAGTTGGTTTTTGAGGCAGAGCTGGTGTGCCAGGAGACAAGTTGTTGGAATAAACACAGCTGTGTTTTTTCCATCACTGTGTGCTCATTTACTGGGTCAGCCAGCCACAGACCCTGGCTGTGCAAAGGTGCAGGTTAAATCCCTGTCCCCAGGGAAGTGCTGGGACTGTAGGATCCACTCTCAAATTTCACCTTGGATGGGGTTTTCTGTTGTTTAAATCAAATAAAGCTGTGGTTATCCCTATTACAGGGAATGGTTAGAGCTTATTAACAGTCAGGAAAACAACCTGCCATGGGATATACAGTCAACTTTGCAATCAGTTGTGCTTTTACTTGCTCACAGTTCTGCCAGGACAGTCTTCAGTGCCCCCAGTTAGGGTTTCTGATTAACCCCTCTGAGTTCCCTGTGAGAACTTTTCCCTTTGAAGAAAAGGAACTTTTTATCTCCATCAGTCCAACTGAGAAGCTCTTGAAGTGATTTTGTTCACGTTCCCCTGTAAATACCAACTCTGGGCAAAGCCACAGCCACAAAACACTACAGTCCAGGGTTCCAGAGGGAACAGTGGCCTTGTTTCCAGGAGAATGGCCTGAAATGCAGCCTGCCCACAGGCAGCCAGGCCCGAGGGATTGGGCAGCTCTAGGAAGCAGCTCGAGTTCCAGCACTGGAGCAGTTCCCACTGCTGCTTTGGGTGAAGCACAGCTTTACTGCCAGGCTCAGTCTGGCTAACGGGCATCTCTGACCCTGATTTTCACTTCAAAAAGAAGCTGTAGTTGGAGTGATTTAGAAAAGCAGGATCTTCTGCACAGTCCCAGGGTTTGTGCTGGCAAAAATATCTGCATTGGATTAATTCTGCTGGATCCCTGGTGGTGTGTGGAGCTCCCACCCATCTTCCAGGGCATAAGAAAACCCTCATGGCTTTAGCACACAAGCAGTGCCACTTGTCACAAGCCAACAGCACAATAAAAGGGCCAACTCAAGCCACAGGATGAGAGGCTCAGTGGAAAAGTAGCCTTGAGTTATCTGGATGCAGAAGAGAGAATTCAGCACCTGTGGCAATGAACAAAGTCAGGCCCTGTTATCAGCTTGGACTGGTGCCACCAGCAGAGACAATCTGCTGTCTCCAGTGTGCCATTTCAGTTGAGGCTGTTTGGACCTGACCTGGGAATATGATGCTGGGATTATCATCACAGCAGGCTCGGGAAACAGGGTTCCCTTCCTGAAATTCAGTGTAGTTTTTGCAATAAAACGAATCTGATTAGTTCCCTTTGTGCAGCCCTGCCTGGGAGGGACACCCAGGACACAATCAAATTCTCTTTTCTGGCATCTCATGTACTAATGATTATTGTCCTACCAGTACTTTGCAGGGTGAGTTGGCTTCCCTAGTTCCCAGGTAACCCAATCTGGGTTTTCCCCCAGTTTCTCAATTAAAACAGAAATTAATTCCACTTCTGTGAACCGGTGGCCACATTCTGCTCCCAGGTACTGATAAAAATGCAGAATTAATCACTTGCCTGTCAATGTTGGGTGGAACCCCCAACCTCCTCATACCCACAGTGCAAATTTCCATCAAGC
Source organism: Notiomystis cincta (assembly GCA_013398075.1). Taxonomy (NCBI): domain Eukaryota; kingdom Metazoa; phylum Chordata; class Aves; order Passeriformes; family Notiomystidae; genus Notiomystis; species Notiomystis cincta. The sequence continues at coordinate 20,754 of VZRX01013561.1, read as the reverse complement.
AGGAAACTCCTGGCCATTTACTGAAGGGCTGATTGAGGAGTTCAGAGCGCCACACAGGTTCCCTAAGTGGAGGGAGGGAAAACAAAAAGAGATCTTGTTCTTCTTCTGAGGCACAGATTGTTATCATATCACAAAAGCCAGCAGCTGAGAAGATTCCAGCCAGGAAGCACCGTGCTCTGAGAACGGGTTCGACTGCCTGTCCTTCCCTGGGACTGACACCCAGCGGGATCCTGAGCTGTCCTGACTGCTGGGCTCACAGCCACGATCAGATGCTGAAGTGTTTTACATACCTCCTGCTCTGTGGCTTCCTCTTGTCACTCCCCAGAGCACGTGTAAGAGCAGCTGCATTCAGCTGTGGTGTCAGATGAACGTTACCTTGAGAACCCGGAATGCAAAAAACACCCCCAACCAGAGCAGCTCGGTGTTGAGTGGCAGAGGTAGTATTTTATTTTTTTTTTTTGAGCATCCCTCCTCAAGGACACTAAATTTAGAGTTTGTAAAACATCACTAAATGAAAAGAAAACATTGCCAATAACAAAAATGCAAACCTGCTGAAAAGGAAAATGCAGCAGCATTCAAGTATCAGAAAACATGAGAGCTAAAGTGCTTGAGAGAATTTCTTAACTATGCAGAGTCTGAAGTCAGTGTTCCCCTAGAAATGCTATTTTTAAAAGAGCACCTGCCTGGCTGCATAGGATTTTTCACCAATCTACAGCAGGGTAACACTACTAAGCCAGAGCCATTGCCCCAAAGGGCTGGGAGCAACACATTTCTTTCTATCCCTCATACTAAACTGAATTATATTCAGAGAAACACATTATAAAGTTCAGGCAGCTGAAGTTGGACTTCAAGGAACGTGACTGTACGGATTTCCCATGCAGTGAAGTCGCTAGCATGGCCTGAAGCTGAACAAAGCTTTGGTGGGATTTATAAAGTGCTGTATTTTAGTGTTTTATGCCTGTCTTTAGTAGTGTTTTTTTTTCTTCACACCAGCACCGGGGTTGTGAGTTAAAAAAAAATTCTGAAGTAACAGACCAATTCTCAGTGGATGCTGGAGCCAGACAGACATTGCACAGTGCACACAAATAACATTAAAAAACTACAAACAAATCAAACAAACAAACAAACAAAAAAACCAAAACCAAGCCCCAAACCCTAACCCAGTTATGGTAAAACGTGTCATCCTTAAAAACAAACACCCACCAAGCACCAATCAGAGCAAATCAGAAAGTAACATCTGCCTCTGGGTCCCCTGGCTTGTCCCAGCAAGGATGGATACATGATACAAGCTCAGCAGCAATGGTTGGGAGCCTGAGCCTGCAGGCACTCAGTGCAAAACTCTCCCGGCATTCAGCTCCATGGGAGTGATCCAGTTTCCACCGAAGCCAAAGGAAACTCCCCACAGGCTTCAGCCAACTTTGGATTAGCCCCATAGATTGACAGAGGGAGCAGGACCTTGGTTTACAGTCACCGTTTTTCTATCCAGCCACAAAAGCCACCCCCTGAAATTCCTGGAGGGGTTTTTTTTTTCAACCCTCCCCTCCATGCATGCATTTAACATCCATTACAGTTAATAGCAGTTACACATGCAGATCGATGGGAGAAAAGTCCCGGTCGAGAGGAGTTACTGGTAGTAAGAAAAGAAACCCCGTAGAAACGCTGAGGGCTGCTCAAGACCCAGCTCCCTCGAGTGAATCCCTGTTCGGGCAGCTGCAGGTGTCCTGCAGGAAGCTCTAAGGTGTGTGTTTGGGTGTGCACGGTGCGAGAGCGGGGCGAGCCAGCGGCGCCGTTCTGCCACCTCCGTCTCAGCGTCCCCGGCAGCGTCCGAGCGCCGGCCCTCACTTGGGAGCCGCCTTGGTGTAATCGTCCGGTGCCGCGGCCGGCAGGGAATGGTCTATCCTGAACTCCTCCTCCAGCCCGCCGGGCGCCCTCGCCGAATCCCCCCGGGCTGCAGGCGGGACGCTGTCCGTGCCTCCCCCCTCCAGCCCCAGGATCTGTCTCTGCACCAGCTTGGAATAAAGGCCTCCTTCTTCCATCAGCTCCTTGTGCGAGCCCTGCTGCACCACGCGGCCCTTGTCCAGCACAATGATGTTGTGTGCCCTCTCCACAGTGCTCAGCCTGTGAGCTATGACGAGCACCGTGTGGTTCTGCAAGTCGCCGTAAATCGCCTGCTGAATCTGCGGGGAGAGGAGGCGTTAGTGCCGGGGCACTGGGAGAACAGCAGCTTTGTGGGCTCTGCCCAGAAACCTCTGACAGGACTGTGTTCTCCCTCCTCTGGCTCCCTGCAGCTCTACCAGCACCAGCACGTCCAGCCCAGCTCCCGCCTGCAGCCCAAGGACCATCTCGGTCCAGCCAGGTGAGGTACGAATACAGGCCTGATCCTGCAAGCCTGGGATTGTTACAGCTGGGTCCCAAATTTGGAGGCCACGTGGTGCTGGCAGAGACTGCAGGAAGCCAATACCTGGGGAATGCAGCTGCTCAGAAAAACAGGATTCTCTCCTGAGTGTGTCAAGGCAAGGCAAGAGAGGTTTTTTTCCAGTCAAGAGACAATAGCACTGACGTCTAAAGGCAGGCAGGTGGCCATGAGGCACATGTCACATTGACACCCTTGGGTAGCCAAAACCAGCCCTGGCTGGCATCAGGCACCACACACGTGGCTGAGGACCTGTGAGGCAGCAAGCTGCTCCAAGGTCAGACACTTGTGCTGCCCCAGCAGGATTTGTCCTCTGGGATTGGAGGCACGTCCTCAAACCCCAGCCTTGAACAGGCTTTCCCTTGTGTCATTGCAACAGTGAGGCCAAACTGCTGGTGGTAGAGCTGTTTGGTTCATCACATCCCAGAGAGATAAATCAGTTCACAAGATGCTCAAGGCTTTTCCTGCAAGTGTGGCTTCCTTGGTGCCTTGGCTGGGATCTGAGTTCAGGCAATCCTACTCTCCTTGCTGCAGCACCATTTTATAGTGTCTTCCTCTGTATCCTGTCCTAAAAGGCTGCATAGAGTCTCTGTATGCCAGTTAACACTTTCCACATTTTAAAAATCAGCAAAGATCCCTACTTCATCAGGTCTGTCAGGCACTGGCTGCTGTGAGCATGGAATGATTCCTTTCCTGGTGGCTACAAGAGCATTGGAAGCAATTCCTGCTACAATTTGCTTACTCAGCCCTCTGATCACACCATGTTAAGAGCAGGCTCATCCACAGGCTGGAAGCTGAAGCTCCAGCCTGTGCTCCAGTCCCTCTTTGGCCCAAGTGCCCAGGTCCCCCTGCTCACCGCGTGCTCGCTCTCCGCGTCCAGCGCGCTCGTGGCTTCGTCCAGGATGAGGATAGGAGGGCTTCGGATCAGGGCCCTGGCAATCGCCACCCTCTGCTTCTGGCCACCTGACAGCTGGGCTCCTTTTTCACCTGCCTCTGTTGGGTCGAGGGAGAGAGGAAGGGGTCAAAACAAAACTCCAGAGCTGCCAGGGAGTGCAGCTGCAGGCCCAGCAGCGGGGTGGGTACCTGTGTGGTAGCCGTCTTGCAGCTCGGTGATGAAGCTGTGGGCGTTGGCCTTCTGGGCAGCCTGAACCACCGACTCGAAGGAGGCTGAGGCTAAGCCATAAGAAATATTATCTGCAATAGAGCGGGCGAACAGCACGGGCTCTTGGCTCACCAGGGAGATCTGCAGGAAGGAAGGGAGAGCAGGGTCAGGAGCAGAGGATGCGCTGCTCGGCATCTCGGAGCGGTGGTGTTTGTTCCTGCTGAGTAAGGACCAGGATTAGGACACAGAAATGTCATTAACCAAGATAGAAGTGCTCAAGGTGAGCTTCCATGATCCAGTGAGGATGCCAGCGAGGGGTGGCCAGCTTGCATCTTCTGCTGGAAAGCCACTTTGCAGGAAAGAATACTGATGCAATGCTGGCACAGTGGCATCTGATGGGCTTCCCCCTACTAAAGCCTGCTGTAGTTTTGCTCCAAATCTGTTATTCCCATCACTGTTTGCTTTTCCCAGAATGGAAGACCAGTTGCTGGAATAAGCCAAGCTGGAGAGACCCCCTCCCTGGCCCTTGCTGATTTTCCTTTCAAGGCCAGTAATCACACTTGGGCCGTGTGAATGAGCCCTCTTGCATCTTTTAATCCCAAATGAGCAAGTTGGGGACGTAACTGCTGAAATTCCATAATTGCTTAGCAACAGTCTCCCTGTCCTGCCTTACAGCCATGGCTGTTCACTGTCACGTTCAGCTGCTTTATCAAACCCTTGATATTGGAATAAATCGAACCTTTCAAACCATTACTCAGAACTGTGTGTGAGGAGAGCCAGGGAGACACGGTCATATTTTAATTGACTTCTCCCCATGTTCCTAACACCACACCAGGCTTTCTAAACTGAAAGACTTGCTTGGCCTTTGATTTTCACTCCGTACGGGCAGGGAATGTAAATTAGTCACAGTGACTTTGGCTTTCCAGCCTGTCTCTGATCAATTGTTTTCAGGTTTTCCTGCTGACTGCTGAGGCCATTTGCTCTGGGGGCAAACAAAGGAGGCAGTTACTTGCAGAGATGAAGGCTGATCTGTGCTGACACACAGATGAGAGCTGAGGGGCCCAGACCCCTCTCCCAGGCAAACCACCAGCCCCTCTGGTGCTCCAGCTGCTGGCAGGATCCTGAGAGGTTTAACTCCCCATTAGCTGAGAATTACTTTAAGATCTTAAGGTAGAAATTGCTGGAGGAATGCAAACCTCTTTTTCCAAACCCAATTTAGATGATAATTAATCCAACAGCCAAAAACATATTTCTACTGTGTTGGCCAAAAAAATACCAAACAAAATATGGTTTTTGTTCTGATTTTGGAAGGCTTCCCCTTCCCCTTGAAACCACCCTCCATCCCTTTCCCTTCCACCCCCACAAATTATCCGAATTAATTTCTTGGCCCGCTTCCAGCCTCCAGCTTTCTGGACATTTCTGAAGCTGCCAGATCAAACCCAAAGCAACATGCAGCAGTGCCATGCACCCCCCCGAGCTCTGCAGGTGCTAACTGGACTAAGCAGAACACAGGTACCACAGGCAGAATACACGTATCAGTCGCTCGTACCACGGAGTGCAGGTACTTGTGATCGTACATGTTAATGGGACGCCCATCCAGCAGCACCTGCCCGTCCTGCAGAGGGTAGAAGTTCTCCAGGATGTTGACACAGGAGCTCTTCCCACTCCCTGAAGGACCCACCAGCGCTGTCACTTTGCCAGGGTGCAGGGTGAAGGACACGTTCTGCAACATGGATGGGAGAGCGAGCTCAGGTCCAGGCTTTTCTCAACGTCCTGGGGCACTAAACAAGAGAAGTAGCCAGAATCTGGCCAGAGTGACCCTCTGCCTTGGTGATGTGCCACATCAGACATTTCTCTTGGCTCTGAGGAAGCAAAAAGCCTCCAAACTGCTTCAGATTTGCCTGCTGATGTAGCAGGTCCTCTAAAAAGCGAACTGACCTCTTTGCTGCCTCCCTGTGCCTCATGATCCCAGCCCCTCTCCCACAGAAGCAGTCTGAGGCAGCTTGGCACAAAGCCCTGTACCACGCTGACATGTTTAATGCCTGAGTGGGGAACAAGGGTTTTATTAATAAATCTCATTCCTTGTAAGGAAGGCCGGCCCTAAACACCCGCTGCTCCTCTTAATCTGTTTTGCAGCATGTGCTGAGCCCGCCTTTACACCTCTCCGGCCGGCAGCTGCCACTCCCCGGGGGCTGGGGGCCGGTTCTTTGGCATGGAGCAGCAGCACACGGCGCTGGGGGCGTGCAGCACCCCAGGGCTCACCTGGAGCACCTGCGTTGCAGAGCGAGTGCGGTAGGAAAACGTCACATTCCTGAACTCCACCTGGCCCTCCAGGCGGTCGGGGGCCAGGGAGCCGTCGTGCAGCATCGTGGGCTTGCGGTCGATGAACTCGAAGACCTTCTCGGCCGCTCCCACGCCCTGCATGAGGCCGCTGTACACGGAGCCGATGGACTGCAAGGGAGGGGGACACGCTGAGAGCCTGGCCAGGCACGGGGGGTCAGTCAGGGCCACTCGCAGGGAGAACGGCTGAAGCGCTCCCAGGGCTGCGCTGACACTGACTGCAGCCAGCAGACACACGAGAAGAAAACTCCTTCTCCTCTGCTGGAGGGGAAGGCCATTTTTTCAGTATTAAACCCAGAGCAGTTTGTAGTGTAACTGCTCCTCCCACCAGAAGGGGGAAAAAAAAAACCCAAACCAAACTAAATCCACACCAAAACGACAGCCTGGAAACTCCACCAGAGGCTGCAGTCATCTGAACAGATGGTGAGAGCTGGGTGAGCTGCCTCCAGCTCTGCTCTGCCCCTGCACAGAGGCTGAAGCACCACCAAAACCACACTTGGCTGTGAGGAAACCTCGACTGGATCATTCCTGCCTGGATTAGCCAAGTTTATGCCTCTGCAAGGGGAAGGCAGCCCTGGGTGGGCTCTACCATCCCACCCACAATCCCATCTTGCTAACGTGCTGCCAGTGCAGCAGCTTGCAGCCTATTCCAGGGAAAGGAAAAAAAAAAGTAATATAATTAAGTTTTTAATGAAGCCTGAAATTTAACAGGCAGCTTTGTAATCCCTTCATTCTTCATGCCTGGAAATGTGCTTGGGAGGCAGCCAGGGCTCTGCCCTCCAGCAGGGCCAGCCTGACCCCTCTGGTCCCAGTTGCCTTTTTGGGGGACAAGCTGCTTCAGGAACATGAAGGTTGTGAGACCACAAATGGGGAGCAGAGGGGAGAATCCCCCCTCTGGCAGTGCCACAGCACCAAAGAAATGTGTCATGGGAAAGTCAGCACGGGATCTATCCCTGGGACCTTGTGGGAGATAAATATCCTCTTGACATGGGGTAGCCCAGAGGGTGAGGAGGCCCTGGCACAGGGTGCCCAGAGAAGCTGTGGCTGCTCCACCCATGGAAGTGTCCAAAGCCAGGATGGATGAGGCTTGGAGCAACCTTGGATAGTGGAAGGTATCCCTGCCCATGGCAGGGAGTCGGAATGAGATGAGCTTTAGGATCTCTTCCAACCCAAGCCAACCCATGCTGTGATTCCCTGCTAAAACTGACTCACCTCCATGCAGTCTCCCAGGACGAACTCATAAATGATGAAGGATATCAGGTTCCCACTTGTCATTTGCCCAGAGATCACGAGGTGCCCACCATAGTACAGGATGCTGACCTGGACCACCAGGAGGGTCAGCTGAAAGCAAGAGAACACCCCAGAATCAGCAAGGACAAGGGATATTGTGGTGCATTTGTCATTACTCACACAACAGCCCCAGCTTCATGTGCTGACATTTATTCTTCGAGCCCTGAGCTGAGGATCCCTGACAGGGCAGCTGACAGCCCTAGGAGTGAGCATGGAAATGAGAAGGGAGAAACAGCTCAAGTACATGGGCTGATTTAAGGAGCTGGGCAGATACTTTTCAACAAAACAAGTCCCAGGGGACAACAGCCAAGGTGGGAGAATTTATCTGAAATAACAGAGCATCTCATGATGACTAAGGTCCTTAAGCATAATAATCTATGTTCAAATTATCCAAGGCATGCAGTCACCTCACCACCTAAATAAACTTTCTGTTACATGAGCGTGACACATTTTAATTTAGAACACAAAGTCAAGCCAGGAGTTAATGCAGAATATTCTCCTTGCATGTACAAGTCCCTGAAGCATAACCCCAGCTGTTCTCTGAAGTCAGTGTGGGGGTACCTCCTACTCTAGAAAGGAGACAGATCAGCTCTGATGGGACAAATACCAGCTCCTTTTATTCAGCTGGTTTTCTTCTGTGCTGCCCAGGTGCTCCAAAAAGCAGCAATGCTCTGGTGCCCTCTGGGACCAGAAGAGACTCTAAATTCACACAGACAAAAATACAGGGGAAAAAATTGCCTCCCCTATTGCTGACCTTAAGCTCCTGCCTTCTTTCCCTCCAAGACTCTACCAGGGCTGAGTTACATCCATTGTCTTCCTTCTACGTGAGCCCTGCAGGAGCAGTTTTTGAGGGCTTTTGCCTTCTTAGATTTGTCAGGATCAGTGTCAACCCAGTCCACGCTCCAGCTTCACCTGGGAGCCCAGAAACCATACTAATAACGCTCCCATTTTGCCTCCAGACCTGGGAAGCCATAAAGTCTCTCAGAGCTGCACAAAGGCCCCATAACTCACAAACCCTTCACCAGAGACTGCTTCGATCCCTGAGTGTGCAGAGATAAGGGCAACCTCCCGTGAGGCGTTTTACCAACGCTGGAGAAGTCCCAAACCATCTGGTGTTAAATGATGAAAAAGCATTTTGCAGGGAAAAAAAAATAAAAAGCAAAAAAAAAAAAGGAAAATAAAAAAAAAATCAAAAAACAAGCCAAAGCCAAAGCCCAGCAGCCTCCCCCTGCCACCACCCACACGCAGCAAATCTCCCCAGCCAGAGCCCCGGAGCGGAGCTGGCACAGGCACGCACTGCAGCACCACACAGGCACGGGCTGCTCCACGACCTTGAGCTCTTATCAATTCCTGCCCTATTTGCAGGGGAAGGCAGGCAGTTCCTGCCCTGGGGCAGAACAGGATGGAATTTTTGGTGGGCGAAAGTAATGAAGGACCGAGAGCCCCAGGATTACTGGCAGCAGACAGAGCTCCCTGGGTGTGGAGCAGAACCACATGCGAGTGCCTCGTGCCCTTTGGGATCCAAAGGGACTCCCCTGCCCATCCCAGCCCCACGAAGGGAAGCCCCAGGGCCATCCACCTACCCCGCTGGACCAGACATAGTAGGTGTAAGCCAAGGCCTCCCGCTTGTTGAGCTTGTACACCTGCTGCAGCTTCTGCCAGTACACGTTCGCCTCCGTCTCCTCGTTGGCGAAGCTGCGCACGGTCTTCATGGCCGAGATGGTCTCCTCAGCCGTGTTGTTGGCCTTGGCCAGGGCACTCTGCACGTCCTTGGAGAGCTTCTGCAGGGAGCAGGGGGAGGCAGAGGGGGCTCAGCGGGTGCCAGGCTGCCCAGGGCACATCTCCCCGCTCGCCCCGGGCTCTGGGACCCCACCAAGTGACTCCAAAGGGAGAGGAGAGATGGCACGAGGACAGGCGGATGCATACAGGACACTCCATGGCCCAGCCACCTCTTCTGTCAGACCTGAGAGGCTCCCACTCCTGAGCATGAAGCAAGCCAAGAGCCCAGGCTACACCTGTCTGCCCACACACCTTCCTGCCCCCACTGCTGGAAGTAAAACACTCCAGCATCATTCCCACCAGCTCCAAGGCCACCCACAGACTCCCTGATGGCTTCATAGGGAGACCAGCGCAGCACTACGGCAATGCCAGCTGCTCCTGCCTACCTGGTAGTACTTCCCATAGACATCAGACACCAGCATGATGATGGGGAAGCCCATGAAGGTGACCAGGGAGAGCTTCCAAGAGAGGCTGAACATGAAGAAGATGACGCCCGTGGCCTTCACCACGTTGCGCAGGAAGATGTTGATGTTCTGGGAGACCAGGTCGCTCACGATGGTCGTGTCCGACGTCAGGCGGGAGATGACGTCCCCTGCAGCAACGAGGGGTCGGGGAAGGGGAGAGCAGGGACGTGTCACCACGGCAGGTCACTGCCTACCTGTGTCCCCACGTGCCAGGGGCCAGATGGAGCTCCCCATCCAACCAGCTGGGGGTCTGAAGGGTGGCATGGAAGGGGGCAACTCTCCACCGCTGTGGATGCAAAGCAAAACAGAGGAGCTTGGATTGCTGCGTGCACGAGGGGCAGAAGATGCACCTGAAGGCACAAGCTCCATCCCTGGGTCACCAAGGATAGCAAAGGGCACTGGGGCAGCATCCTACACTGGAGGGCAGCCCACAACCACACAGAGTCCACAGCCTGGAGCTGACCCAAGGGACCTGAGGGTCCAGCTACTAAGGGATGAAGCTCTGGCGGTGCCTTTTGGTGGAGCTTAGTGTTACAGCCAGCAAGCATCACCCTGAACTCCTAAATCCTTGGCCTGTATTTAAGTCCAGCTGAATTCCCATGCTTTTGTGCAAGTCCAGGGTTACCCATATCCCACTTCCAGTAACATCTCTGCTGTCCTCAGCTACAAAGGCACTGTGCAGTGACTGCTAAATACAGCAACAGCCTCAAAACTAAAAATACCACCAAGACAAAATTAAATGTGTGAAAGTTACAGCAGAGTGGCACGGCCTGGGACTAGGACTGGGACAGGACTGAACTGCAAGTGGGGAAAGCAACAAGCACATCCAGCAAGCTTCACACATCCCAGGTTTCAGGGACTGGAGCAGAGCTGGAGAGCGGCCCACCAATAGGCACTGATGGGAGGAAGGAAATAGGAGTTTTGGGAGTGACTGGAGATGAGCAAGTCAGCCCTAGGACTGGATGCCAGGCTGATGGGTGGCAAAGGAACATCCCCACAGTAGGAGGAGAATGAAGGGAAGAGCTTTCTGCCTCTGTTTCTAACCACGAGCACGTGGGTGCTGCCTCTGGCTGCCCCCAGGCTGCTGTACAACAGCAGGGCAAGCCAGGGGGAAAAAATTTGGGGTGGGATAGAGGGGTTAGAGCAAAGCCAGGGGAGAGAGGAACCAACCTGTGCGATTCTCATCAAAAAAACTCATCTCCTGAGACACCAGCGACCTGAAGAGGCAGTTGCGAAGGCGGATGTTGAGTCTCGCGAAGATGAGCGTAAAAACGCCGCCCCGGACACCTGCGGCAAATGAGCTAATTGCAGATAAGAAACGTTATAGAGCCATGGACACGAAACCCTCTCAGCAACACAAACACCCCCACGCCGGGCCAAGGGCCTGGGCAGTGCTGACACCGCTTATCACCAGCCCACACCTCTCCTGGGTGCCCCCAGCACAGTGGTGGCTGGCCCTAACCACGGCAGTCACAAGCTGTGGGAGGGAACGCAGCAGTGCTGGAACAGCACTGCCCGGGGAACCCATTCCCTGTGTCCATTTCTGCTCCCTCACCTCCAGCAGATGGACATGAGGGGCTACACAAAGGCCTCATGACTGCCAGCCACAGCCTCTCTGCATGGTGACATCACAGAGAATTCACAGCACATCCCTGGCTCTGGCAGCGAGCTGGTGGAGTGGGTGCCTGTGCCCACCATCACCATGAACTCCTGTGGGAAAACCCCAGACTCCTCCTTGCCAGGGCCAAATCCAGCCCCTGGATTACCTTCCTATGGCGAGCAGCGACATGACCAGCACTGCCGTGGAGAAGCGATCCATGCTCTTCTGCACCACGATGCCGTCGATGGCCAGCCCCGTGTAGTAGGGCAGGAAGGTCTCTCCTGCAGGACAAGCACAGGACATGGAGCTTCAGCTCCACCTCATGGGATTGGCACAGGACCCGTATTCCCAACTGTGACAGCCTGTGGACAACCCCATCCCCACCACAGAGATATTCGGCCACCACACAACACGCCCTGAGAGGTGCAGCCCTTAGTGGCACATGGGGACATTGCACTCCCAGCGTATTTTATCCCCACTGCATTTTTCAGCCACCCCTTGCAGCATGTGCCACCCAAAACACCCCAAAAAAGCAATCNACACCACAGCCCGCCCAGTCCCTCCACTCACCCAAGGCGGCCACGAGGAGGAAGAAGGAGGCGATGCCCAGGAAGAAGGCATCCGGCTTGGTGTAGGACAGCAGTTTATGGATGGTGGGACCTGCTGCCTCCTCCCTCTTGTCCCTCGGGGTGCCCCCATCGCAGCTCTCCTCCGCCTCAGCGCGGGACTCGGAGCCGGGCCCCAGCGCCTCGCGCGAGGAGGTGACGCAGGCCAGCAGCTGCCACAGCCCGAAGGTGGCCGCCAGCGCCACGTAGGTCCAGGCAAAGAGCCCCCAGAACCAGGGGTCCCTGATGGTCTTCCGCACCTCCGAGTAGAGCAGCAGCTTCACCATCATGTAGATGCCCATGAGGAGGCAGACGACGGCGATGAAGGTCCGCGAAGCCCTGAGGCGCCGGGGGCCATAGGCCGTGTTGGTGGCCACGCCGATGGCAGCGCCCAGCAGCACGCAGCTGCGGTACAGGCAGCCCCCCCAGATGTCCAGCAGCGAGTTGAAGATGTTGAAGTGCCGCAGGTCCTGCAGGACGTTCCGGCCGCCCTGGCCGTGGGTGTAGAGCAGCGTGGTGACGGCCACGTCGGCCCCGCTGAGCGCCAGCGTGCTGGCCACCGCCTTCCAGGCGCGCATCCTCGCCGCGCGGAGAGGGGCAGCCTAGCACGGGAAGGACGGGCTCATGCCAGCCTCTGCTGAGGGGACAGAAGAGGGGATGGGGTTGTTATTCACGCCAGGGAGGAGGCAAGGAAAGGGAAGCAGGATGGGGGGATAACCATGCCAGCTCCCCACCAACCCATCCTGACCCCAGGCACCGCTATCTGCACTGTCCTCCCCTCCCCTGCTGCACACACCCCGAGGTATTTCATTAAATGGGCAGCACAAATGAAGACAAACTTCCCTCCCGGGTGCCTTCACCCATCCTGAATCCCAAAGCAGAAATCTGCAGATCCCGACAGGAATCTCTGACCCCGCTTGCTGTGGCGCCTGCTGGGTGCTGCCATGACATCTGTGCAGCCACGTGTCCCGTGCTACGGAGCCGTGTAGGTGTTAGACTTGGACAGTCATGGTCCGAGAGTCCCTGCTCACCTTCCCCAGGGCAAAGCTGAAACCCAGCAGTCAAAACCGCAGGAAAGCAGAGGGGAGAGCAGCTCAGCTTTATAATGGATCCCCCTCATCAAAATACACTAAACCGCACGTACTGCAGCTTGTCACACCTTACTGTCCCCAGCCCTCTCGGATATTAATTGGGGGTAACCCACGAAACCCGCGGTGCAGTCAGAGTGCAGTTCAATGACACAACAAAAACCCCGAGAGGAAATTAAAAAGGGGTTGGAATTCCACGGCTGCGTCCCGTGGGAGAGGAAGGCTTCGGGGCGGGACCTGCCTTTGCTGTGGCCGGGGGGTCTGTCCGGCAGCAGCGACGGAGGACCAGGGTCTGGATGGACACGGGAAAGGGCAAAAAGCTCCCCTTGCTCTAAGCCGAGCTCACCTGCGCCGGTGCCATGCCCTGAGGTGCCAGGCGCTGGCAAGAGGGAGGTACCCGATCCTGAATTTGTGCTGGGTAAGCAGCCCGTGACTGAGCACAGTGCGGAAAGCACCGCTCAAGGGTGCCATGTGTCGGCCACACTCCGGCCCCTGCGACCGCAGCCCCCAAAATCTCACCGGGAGAAGGACAACCCCTGGCACTGGACAAGCTGCGCCCTTGGGCGAGAGCTGCTCGGCGGTCGGGCAAGTGGGATAAAAAGCTAAAAAGCGGAGGAAAACAGGGCAGAGGCTGCAATCTGGGGAAGCACGGGGGTTTATGGGGTGCGTGGGGAAGGAGGGATGGAGGCAAAGCAGAGCAGCGATGCCAGGGAGGAGCAGGACACGCTTCCCAGGGTGCTCGCTGCTGCCATCCGCTGCAAAGCTGCGCGGATCCGGCCCATGGAGGAGGAGGAGGAGGACAAGGAGGAGGAGGAGGAGTAGTAGGAGGCAGCCACCGCAGCTCCCCGCCACCCGCAGCCGTGTCCCCGACCCCCGAGCTGNCCTGCGGCGCGGGCCCGGCCCCGCCCACGGCCGGACCGGGCTGGGCCGAGCGGCGGCACCGGGCACCCCAAATTGGGGCTTCGGAGGGCGGCCCCCGGTCCCCCCGCTCCTCCCTGTCACGGTAAACCCTGTCCCGACTCAGCAAAGGCAGGCCCGGGGTTTTCCTCACCTTCGAAGGTTTTTTATCCTCCTAAAAAATACATATTTTTGAATTTTTAAGAATTATTTTATTGGCTCTATGTAATTTCTGCAGTAGAGAGGGAAAATACAACACAGGAGTTAGCTCAAAAGCAACCGAGAAAAGGGCTCAAAATCATAATTTAAATTATCCTTAAAGAGGGGCTCAACGGGGGTTTAATTAATCCCTCAAGAGGGACTTGACAAGGGTTTAATTAACCCCTAACACAGAGGGATCCACTTTCAAGAAATCCAGCTCATAAAGTACTTTTCCCTTTCACCTCCCCCTCCAACTCTGAAGGAATGGAAGGGCTCGGGCTCTCCCCTGGGCAGCACCCATGCATCCAGGTGGGCTATACAGGTGACAGAGGGGCAGGATAGTGACATTATCCCAAAGTTTCCATGTGTTTTTGGAGTGTTGGGCTTAAAAACACCCCTGTGACCCTCCCTAGCACAGGAACAGATGTCAGGATTCCTGGAGTTCACACCATTTCTGGAGGGAACAGAATGGTGACGTTACAAAAGACAAATTCATTTTTCTCTGCCCGGACAATCAAAACCAAAAATATCACATTCTGTTGTTGATTTTATTCCTGCTAATAAGTACTTAAAACAAAAACAAAAAAATCAACCCNGTGCCCGCCGTAGCCCGGCCGGACACCCACACACGGCTCCCCCCTTCAGAGCGCACGGGCAGCTCAGCCCCGGCCCGCCCGGACGGGTCTTACCGGCGGCGGGATCGCTGGGANAATTTAAATTATCCTTAAAGAGGGGCTCAACGGGGGTTTAATTAATCCCTCAAGAGGGACTTGACAAGGGTTTAATTAACCCCTAACACAGAGGGATCCACTTTCAAGAAATCCAGCTCATAAAGTACTTTTCCCTTTCACCTCCCCCTCCAACTCTGAAGGAATGGAAGGGCTCGGGCTCTCCCCTGGGCAGCACCCATGCATCCAGGTGGGCTATACAGGTGACAGAGGGGCAGGATAGTGACATTATCCCAAAGTTTCCATGTGTTTTTGGAGTGTTGGGCTTAAAAACACCCCTGTGACCCTCCCTAGCACAGGAACAGATGTCAGGATTCCTGGAGTTCACACCATTTCTGGAGGGAACAGAATGGTGACGTTACAAAAGACAAATTCATTTTTCTCTGCCCGGACAATCAAAACCAAAAATATCACATTCTGTTGTTGATTTTATTCCTGCTAATAAGTACTTAAAACAAAAACAAAAAAATCAACCCAAAAAACCAAAAACAACCAAAAAAATCTCTCACTTCAAGCCCTTCCCACATCCACCAGGAAGAGAGTCAGACCTGGAGTGACTATTCCCGGCTCAGGCTCACAGCAGGGACACTTCTAAGCTGCAGGAAATGTTGTCCGTGGCTAAGCTGGGTCTGCTTTCTGCTTCTCTTCCCTCTGCACCCAGATCACTCCCGGGCTTTGGTGCGATCACTCCCAAAGGGCAACTTCCAAGCCACAGCCAAGGCGGAGCTTTTTTGGCAGGGCCGAGTCTCTCCCTGCCAAACCTGAATGAGGATGGTGCCACCTCCCTGGGTCCGAGGGATGATCCAAGGGCAAACCCGGACCAGGAAGGGACTGAACAGACCCCCTCGTCTGAACCTTGCCCCTCCTTCCTCCCGGGCCAGAGCAGGCGTGTGTGCAGCCTGCCCTCCCACCTCGGGACACCCGCGCTGTCCCCGGCGCCGCACGACCCCGCACAGCGCCGGGGTTAACTGCTTTTCTTCCCCGCTGACAGGCTCTGCCCAGGGGGCAGCACCGTCTCGATCTGGAACGACACGAACTGGCCCTTCTTCAGCTTCTTCAGGGAGCTGGCAGTGCTGCCCCCGAACACGTTGTCCTCCACCTTGAAGGCCAGAGAGGGCAGGCCCCGACTTTTCCTTTTCACGCTCTTGCGCTCCCGCTTGCAGGCCGTGGTCATGTTGGAGATCACCTGCCAGGAGGACGGAGGGGCTGGGCTTGGAGCTCTCACTCAGGAACCAGCTCAACTCTGGCACCAGCTCAGTGAATCCCTGAATCCTCAGGGTTGGACCTCCAGAGATCAACCAGTCCAACCTCGTGCCCAGGCAGGGTCACCTGGAGCAGGTGACACAGGAACGTGTCCGGGTGGGTTTGGAATGTCCCCACAGAGTGAGAATCCACAGCCTCCCTGGGCAATTCCAGTGCTCTGCCACCAGAATTCCAGAAGCTCTTCCTCATGGTGATCTGCAACTTCTTGTGCTTCAGTTTATGGCTATTGCTCCTCATCCTGTCACTGGGCACCACAGGGACGAGCCTGACACAACCATCTGCCAGCCCTCAGAGATATTTCTATGGACTGATGACCCCTCTCAGTCTTCTCCAGACTGAGCAGGCCCAGTCTCCTCGTAAGAGAGGCTGAGAGTGACTGAGAGCTGGCAGTGTCAAAGCTGGATGCACCCGGGGCAAGGGAGGGACTAAGCAAGGGCTTCCCACCTTGTTCTCACCACCCCAGAGCAGCAGGAGACCTTGCAATGTGAAACTGCAACTCCACAGCCCTACCCACAGCTGTCAGCTCTCCATCAGCAGAGGGCAGAAGGGGATCTAGGCTGGAGTGCCACAGAGCCCAGGGAAGCTTTATCACCTCCTGTTAATTACAGCCCCAGTCCCTGCCTGGATGCAGGAGAGATCCAGTGGCCCCAGCAGCAGAGGTTCCCTTAGGGACAGGACAGAGCTCTGGCTGCCCTGTGCCACGATGTGCAGCTCCATGTCACAAAAGGGGAGCTGACCTAGTGAGCCTGAGGTGCCAAAGGGATCAGATCCTACATATCCAGCTCTCATCCCATATCCCTCCTGTCCCATATTCCTACCATGGTTCCCTGGCAAGAACCACCACAGTCCAGGTGAGATCAGAGAGGACCTCCTAACCCTGACTGAGTGTAAGAAATGACTGAGCAAAGCACTTGAGCTGTGTCTGTGATTTTTCTGGCACACAGCTCACCAAGCACTTCACAGGGGACACTGAGGTCATTTCTCCAGCGAGGGAGCCAAGGAACAGACAGATAAAACGAGCTGCCCAAGGTCAGCCAGCACGTCAGAGGCAGTCAGGAGCTGCATGCTGACTTTGCTCCCCAAGCCCATCTGCTGCCCTCTGGGCCACTAGTCCTCATGGCAGCCCCAACCTCCTCCCCTTTTGGGGCAGGGTCATTTGAAACCTCTGTAGTTATGCAGCATCCCCCTGAAGGCTTCTTGTCCCTGCCTAAGGAGGGACTCCCTTGGCTGACTTGGGATGCAGATTGCAAGGCAGGGAGCTGGGCAGGCTGGGACACAGCTCTCATTAGCCTGGTGGGGCAAGTCAGTCCCTCCTATTTCACCACCCACTTCTGAGCAGCACCACCAGCAACTTCCCAGTGGTGCTGGCCCAGAGGGTCCAGCTCTGCTCCTGCTGAGGTGCCACCTCTCCTCTCAGGCCAAGCCTGGACTTAGCAAAAACGACTTCAAGGCACCACCAGACTTACAATTTCCTTCACCACGCTCTGCTGCTCCTGCACCGTGGCTGTGAAGGGCGGGAGGCCGTCGGCCTTAGCGGAGCCAGCCCCCTGCTCCTTTGAGTCCTTGACAAAATCCACCTGCAAGGCACAGAGCCGGGAGTCACCCTGCGACCGGGCAGGGCCACGGCTCCCCGGGGCGGCAGTTACCTCTGAGGACAGGCACACGTATCTGTTGAACATGAGGAAGAAGGGGCTGTACTTGGTGGCCGAGTGGACGGAGGTGCGGAACTCGAAGAGCAGCGGGTCCAGGTGCGCGTCCCACTCGCTGGGCCTCTCGCTGACCACGCTGCGGATGGAGGAGCTGAGCACCTCGGCGCTGCCGGGGCCCGCGGGCTCCGCCGAGGGCGTGAGGAGCTGCGAGATGTTCCAGCGCTCGCACAAGTGCCGGCTCACCTGCGAGCACAGGGACCGCGCGGCACTGTCAGCACTGTCAGCCCCGCCCTGCGGCACAGGCGGGGCCAGCGCAGGAAACACGCCCCGCACAGTGAGAGCGTTTTGCAATGATGCTCCCAACTCGAAGCTTTCCACAGCGCTGGGAAGGTGGGTTAATCCCAGGGTAGGGCTGGAATGCCATGCACACGGTCTGTCTTTCTGAGCACTTGCACCACTGAACCACAGCCTTAAATCCCTGCCAAGGTGAAAGCGCTGGCAATCAGCTCCCACTCCCAGCAGGGCTGGGGCAGGGTGAGGCACATCAGCTCCTGGCCCTGGCTACACAGCACAGCACAACTCTGCCTTTGGGACCTGCTGCCCAAAAAACCTGCTGGAACTCACATGGCTTCCCCCTGAACCACCCCACACCAGACCTACCTCCTCACAGAAGTCCCAGCTCTGACTGGTGTAAATGTTCTTGGATGCACCAAACCTGGGCAGGAAGAGGAGACACAGCTTTACTCCATCAGCTGAGGCAGAGCCCGAGGAGCTCCACCTTTATGGGTGCAAATGGGATAGGAAGGGACAGGACCCTGCAGTGGAGCTGGTGCTAAGGAGGCTGCCATGAGCAGAGAGAGGTCAGCTGGTCCCTCTGTTCCAAACCAGCCAAGCCTGTCTGCTTTTGAATAATGAGAGAGCAGCAGAAACAAGAGGAGCTTCTTGCTCTGAATTCAAATCTCCACTGGCCCCACGTGTTTTCCACAAGGACAGTGTCACATGGTGACAGCAAAACCAACACTTTCTAGGAGCAATCTGGGAATGGCTTTAAAGTTTCTGCAGAGAACTGGGACACAGCTCCCCCCTGGTCTTGGGCTACTTAGAGAACCATTTCTGCCTCTTTCTTCTCTGTCCATAACATGAGGATAACAGGCTCTTCCCAAGGCCTCTGTAAAGAGCAACTGAGAGGCCCTGCTTGGTCTCTCCTGTAGAAGGGAGAGCTCCTGCTCTTGCAGGAAAACATCCTGAGGACACTGGGTATTTTTGCAACACAGCCCAGCACTCCCCACTGCACTACAGAGGTGCAACAGAACCAACAGCAGAGGAGCCCACCTGTAAAAAACAGTAGCCAGGGCTTTAGCCACGGAGAAGGGATCTTTCTTCTGCAGAGGAGCAGCCTCCACCCACTTGGTGAAGTAGTCAGTCACAAGCAGGACGTGTGTGTTGCTCTGGCTCGTCTCAGGAAAGGGCCCTGAGTAAACAACCACCCAAAAAAATCAATGTGATGGCATCACACCCCCAAAGGGGGAAAGTTAAAAACCCCAGCGCTGCAGAAGTGACCACGACTCTCTCCTGCAAGGTCACTTGGCCGGAACACTTTCAGTGACCTTTGTCAGCAAAATTACACCCATCAGAGCTTCAGCTCTGGGATAGAAGGCACACCCACAGCTCCCACGGTGCGTGGAGAGGGAGCAGAGCCAAGCACGGGGATCAGGTTGCACCCTGGGCGGCTGCTGTGGCCTCTTTGGCACCTCCTCAGAGGCAGCGGCAGCTTTCCCTCGGTGTGTGTGGCAGCAGGTCTGCCACGCTCCCGCCGCGGGGAGGAGCCCCCAGAGCCACTTGAAACACTCACTCACCGTGGATGTCTAATGCCAGCACTTCCCAGGGAGATTCCACCCTGACGGGCCGGGCTTTCCTCGGCAGGTTCTTGTTGTGCTCCGCGTTCTGGCACGTTTCACACATCTTGATCTGCAGAGGGAGAAGAGGGATCAAAGCACCTGTGAACGTGCTGAGGGATCCTGTCAGACTCAGACACACACACAGGGGTGAGGCACACGGCAGGGCTGAGCAGTTTCCTTTCTCCCAATTAAAATAAGGAGGTGCAGGGGGAAAAAAAGAGGGCAAAACACAACAGGCTGACGCATCTCAGCTTTCACAAGGCTCACCTGACAGCTTTCTCTGACACAATAACCAATTTTCTCAACGTGGCCTACAGCTAAGCTATTTCTCACCCTGTTTCCAGGCAAATCTTTATTGTATTTTAACCTCCTACTGCTGGTTAGAGAAATCCCCAGCCCCAGGACGCTGGAGGAGCTCAGGCCGTGCAATGCAAGCTCACTCCTTAAACCACAGAGCTGCAGAGTCCTGCTGCAGGGAGCTGAGGAGACACCTTTGCCTGCTGCGAGGCAAAGCAGCTGAGGAGACACCGAGATCCTCCTCCTGCCATAGTTTAGGGAATGGGCAGCTCTGAAGGAACCCAGACTGCCCAAAGCGAGACTCAGCAACTTGTCTGAAACAAACCCACATTCTGACCAAAACTGCCCCTGCTCAAGGAGGCCAAGGAGGCTTCCTGACACTCAGGGAAAGACACCCAGCATCTCCAGCTGCCTCGGGACGTTCTGAGATTCACCTGCAGAGCACCTCGGTGTGTGGCTTCCCAGCAGAGGCACAGGGAATGACATCATCCCTGCACCAGGGCTCTTGTGGCTGCTGCCCCGGGACTGCTGCCAGCAGCGGTGTCATGGTCACGGTCACTGCTCTCCACTTACCCAGTCCACAACATCCTTCACGATGCCCAGCCAGTAGTACCGGCTCTGGATCCGGTGCACGGTCTTTTTCTGGCCCAGGTGGTTGCCGATTTCGGTGAAATGGCTTTCCAGGAAGACCTGACGCCTCCGCTCGGGATCCACGATCACCTCGCGCTTCTCCTCCTTCTTGGGTCCCACGTAGTAGAGGCAGCCGCCTGCGGATGACAGAGGTTTGTCTCCAGCAACGCCCTCTCACAGCCGCTCTCCTGCAGAAAAAGGGCCACTTTCCACGGCGGGAAGCGCGGCTGAGACAGCCCCGGGGGCTGCGGCCGCCCTGGGAGCCCCTGGCGAAGCTGCTGAACGGGAACACCCCCTGCGCACACCCGGGAGCTTTTCTGCACCCGGGACTGGGCGAAATCCTCCGCTCCCACAAAGCCACCGCGGCCCTCACGGGGCAGCCGCGGAGCCCCGGGGGACGCGATGCCCGCGGGGCCCCCGAAGTGCAGCCAAGGCTCGGCGCTGCCCGGGGAGCGGCGGCGGTGCCGGGGCTGCCCAGAAGCCGCATCCCCTCCCCACGCCGGGGCTCCC
>VZRX01013559.1:110235-122721 GCA_013398075.1 Notiomystis cincta | reverse complement strand
GTGTTTTATTTCTCTTTTTTTTTTTTTTTTTTTTTTAACCTACAATAAGATGAAAAATCTCCTTATTTGCTAAGGTTACAGTGTTGGTTTAATTTTCATAGGAGCAGTGGAATATTTTGAAGTGAGTAACATTTACCAAGTCATTAGTTTTATGCAAACTAGGGAGGAAGATGAAAGAAAAAAAATTATCAATTATTTATAGATTGTTAAAATGTATCGTCGTGCAGTGCTACTGTATAGAAATGACAATTAGCCAAACTTACCTTCTATAATTAATAATGCATATATTATGCTCTTTGGGCAACTAATCACCAGTCCTACAAATTTGTTTGACACCAAGGAAGGTACCTAGGCACAGGCATGGGTTAAAAGAGGGAAGGCAGAACAATGTTCTCCCATTAAGGGATGGCCAGCTGGAACAGGCTCTCAGCTATTTCAGCGCTCCCCAAACTCGCGCCGCTCTTCCAGTTGACAAAATGGTGGTGGGGTCTACCCAAGCGCTTGACAACCTGATTGGCACATGCGAAATTAAAATCCAAAGGCTCCTAACGGGAAAGGTCTCCCAAACTGGCGGTTTGACTGATACACTGAAAGCAACCCACCGCATTTATCACCCTCTGCCTCGGCTCGAAGCTTGGGGAAGACGGCGACAGCAGTGCTCCTTCTGTCCACGCTACTGGCCAGGCAGGCGCGGATCAGCAGGCCACGCCGCGCAACCTGTTTCCCCGGCGCTACAGATTTGGAAGCGGCAGAGCCATCTCGCCAGGGGCACCGCTCCGTTCGCACCTATCAAAACAACAGGCAGGGCTGCCACGCGTTCAGCGCGGGAGCCGCGCGGGCGAGAGGCGGCCCTGGCGCGGTGTGAAGGGATGGAAGGCCCCGCCGCGTCCCGCCGGCACGGGGACGAGGGGCTCCGGTGCTCTCGGCCAGGTGGCTCCTTGCCTCCAACCTGCTTTTCTCCTCTGTGCCTTAAGGAGGGACTCTCAAGCATCATATTTTTTTTCCCTTGAAACTGGGGGGTTTATTTCTCTTTGAAAGGCCCTTTTTTTTTTTTCCTTTTTTTTCTCCTTTTTCTTTTTAGCCCTATTTTTCCTGATACCATGACGCAGCTATTAGTGCCAGGTCTTTCACTGAAATGTCACTCACTGCCACCCCCTTTTTTTCGTGGGCTCCTGAGAGCATCCTTGTGGCAGTTGTGGTGGGATTCAGCCACTTAGATGCTGGCAGCTCACCACGGCAGGGACTTGCCCTGATGTATCCACGTTATCCTCCAACAGCTCCAAGACGTGAGGAGCTTCTGGGACACTTTGTGCAGAGTCTCAGGTGCTCTAAGGCATGTTAAACGACACATCAGATGCATCAGAGTTTAGTAAATAGATTTACCTGATGCAGATGAGTGTTTGTTTATTTATTTGGAGACTCTATCTGCAGGCTTGCAGCTGACCTCACCCCCTTTTGCTTTCAGGGGTGGGTCACACTCCGTCTCTGGCATTGTCTGTAGGGTAGAGGGATGTGAGGAATTTGGGTGTTCATAGGCAATGTTGTCCCAGCACATCCTGACAATAATCTCTTGTTATGGAAATATTTTGATCTACAGCTACAGATCTTTCAATCTATAGGGTACAGCTGCTCCCATGGCTGGTGGCTCCTTGGATGGGGACCACTGCCATGCTGAAAAGCACAGGTAAATCATCATTTTGTGTTCACTTCACTCTGTCCCAGGGATTTCACTGCACGATTTTCACAGGAAGATCCCCTCTGCAAAACTAAATGGTTCCCACCTTGT
Source organism: Notiomystis cincta (assembly GCA_013398075.1). Classification (NCBI taxonomy): domain Eukaryota; kingdom Metazoa; phylum Chordata; class Aves; order Passeriformes; family Notiomystidae; genus Notiomystis; species Notiomystis cincta. Next base: position 120,935 of record VZRX01013559.1, on the reverse strand, counting down.
GTTAAGCCCTGATAAGGATTTGTTAGAAGCTTTGATCACTGTCTACCTGTTAACACACAGAATACTAAAGAGCCCTCCACACTCACAGGGGGCAGTGCAGAATTATTATTTTTTTATTTGTGATAAGTATACTATCTGTAATAATTTATGGGCATTCTTGAATTTATAAATATCAAGGCTTTGCCAAATATTTTAACTATCCCTCCATGGCAAATTGTCTTTAAATACTGGCAGTTCTTTTTTTTTTTTAACATTTACTTGTGGACCAGAAACACTTGCAGTCTATTGCCCCTGGCCTTCTGTGAGAATGTTAGTTAGCAATGCTCATAAAAACTCAATTCATCAATGTGAACATAATTTGCTATGAACAGAAAGCTCACAAAAGGGTGAATTTGTCAGATAGACAGGTGGCCTGAGATCTCTCCCTGATACTGAACGATATGAATAATAGATTCTGGTAAATGTATGCCAAGACTTGAGCTGTAAACACAGCTGCCTCCATTCCCTTCCAGAATAACAGCTTCGAGAACGAAAGCACAGGAACCACAGTTCCACCTGAGGACTAAGCCTGTGCATGTACACACACACACAAACACACACACACTCACACACACACTCACACACACACAAATGCAATGTACTTGCAGGCTCACAAAGAAAACAACCCCAGAAAAAGGACAGAGCCCTTTCCAGCTCCTTTCGCAGACCCTTGCTCTGAGCGGATTTTAACATGTGTGGAGAGCAGAAGGAGGGAATAATAGAAAACATTTAAAATATATTTTAAAATATCTGCAGACACAGAAATAAATCTTTCTCTGATCCAAAGGCAGAAAAAAAAACCCCAAACCCAAACCTCAAACCCTCAGCTGGCTTTTGTAGGTAAAGGATCCAGACGTAAGATGGGGAAAAAGCATCGTAATGTCACAGCTGAATATGTACAAAATAAAATTATAGGGCTTTTTTGCTACGATATTACTTCCAAAAATTAGCTATCTGTAATGATCCTTGCTAGATATGCACAGTGTTGGAGATTTTTTGTTGCAGGTTATTGGTATTTATTTCTACTGTGTTTAGTTTTCACTGGAGTTTTTAGGCTTAAATCATTAATTACTGCCCATGGACTGGGATAGAAAGATATTATATGTGCAAAAATGACCTTTCAGCTTTTGTAATGAACAGCTTTCTGCTGGATGTTTGCCCAACATAACTTCAGAGCAGGCTGAAGGCTGTTCCAGGCAATCCCAATGACCGATGGTACAAAAGGGTTGCTGCAATATTTGGAGACCAGTGGGAAGGATCTAATCCTGGGTCAGGCCTCTCTGGCAGCATCACATAGGTGGGAGGAAAAGAAGCTCAGGACAGTGACTTTATGTTGCTAAAAATCACCAAACAAGTCTTAAAATGGGCTCTTTTGGGGCCAGCCATGTTAATTTTGAAAGCATCTGAATCAGTGGACTTTAAAGGGCAGAAATGGAATGTATTGCAGGAGAGAATGACTGGCTGAATTGCTTGTTTTGAGCTATCAAACTCTCTTATTTTTGCAGTTCTAGCTGAGGGCTCTCTGCTCTAGTCTTTGCATGGTCAGGGTTTAATATATTTTCCCATTATAGGTATAAAACAAAGGACTTTTCCCACACTAGCATGCCTTATTTTAGGGATCAGGCAGGCTCTCTGTTTGATCCCTCTCTGGCAGTGTTATATAGCCCAGGAAATGAACTGGGAATTGTATCATCTGAAGTTCATACATGTTTGTTAATATTTGTTATTTAGGGAGGATGCTTCTCTGTAATGAGTTGGCGAAGGTGAGAGACGCTCGCAGAACCAGCACATCCTAAAGCTCCCAAAATGTGACCGCATATGAGATATTAAAGGCAAAATGGAAGTTCTGAACAAATGAAATCACTGTCAGAATAATAAAAGAGAAATGAGCTATGATCTAATCTGTTTTCTAGCAGTGTCACAGAGGAGCTATAATAAAAGCTATTTGCAAAGTTCAGAATCATTTCCCGTGCAAAGCCATTCACACACTCTGCGACTCTGGACAAATGGAGGGGGTCTTGGCTCTGCCAAAAAAAATGGTGTGTGGGTAGTTTACTATTAGTTTTAACTTTATGCACCTAAATTTCTCAGTTGCCTGCAATTTAAGCTCCCTTTTTCTCTGAGATGGCACATGAACTTGTGCACCTGGATTTCTCCCTCTATTTTAGGTGCCTCATCTTCACACCTTTCCAATTACAAGCTGCAAGTGTAAAGGACAAACAGAAAAGGGAAAAAGCCATATCACTGGATGCTTATCTAACCTGGTTTTGCACCATGCATGCTTTAAATGAGAGCACAGCAAAAGATGTGCTGTGTCCTCATTGGAAATGCTCACTCTGCTCTTCTCCTTGGAGTGAAATCCCACTTCCCATGTGCCTCTATTTCTGTGGCATCCTCTGTGCAAGCAGTGTGTGAGGAAGAGACAGACAAAAGGGGCGTGAGGAAGGATGAAGTGAGTCTATAAATGCCTGTTTGTCCCCCAGTCTTCACAATGAAGTGATCAAATATTGATGGTGGTGTACCCTGAGTCTTGCACAGAGCTAAAGAAGGCCCTGCCCCGTGTGCTCCTCCCTTTAAAGCGAAGAAAACAATTAGTTTCCCTATGTTAATTGTTTGCATTTTAAAGGGGCATAGGTTGGACAGCTGGAAATGGGACTGAACCAAAGGGAAGAGAACATGGAGCAGAGCTGAGCTGACCTTGGTCCAGGCTGTGGAAAAAAACTATGAACAGGTGGAAAAGGAACATCCTCCACTGACTTCTGCAGAAGTGGAATATCAGTAACCAATCTCTATATAGAAGTTTCTCATTTCAATTCAGTGCATTTTGTTACAAGTAGATTAAGGCATGGCAGAGGGAGGAAAAGACAGAGAAATCACCATTTCTCTAATATGACAGCCACCATTTCAAACAAATTGCTGTAGAGATTTAAGAGCAGCATGGACCTCTTGTATATCTGCAAAATCTCCCTGTTGATCAGAGGGACTGATGACCCAGAGATCTGCTCACACAGAAATAATAAATTAATTAATTAACATCAGTGGGAAAGGAACCAATAACAGCAAACTGGGACCTCTGGCTTCCTGTCAGTATGGCTGGGAGGTTTCTGAACCTTTTGGAGTGTGTGCTCATAAGTTATCTCCTGTCCAGGATGGTGTCTCCTGAAAATGAGGTTTGATTTAGTCATTCAACATGAAGTCCTGGTGATGAACATTAATAAACCATCTCCTGGGCTTCATGGGCTGGGCACTGTCCTCTCCTAGAGGAATCCTTTCAGAAGAAGACTGCCTGTGTTGCTTAAAAAAAAGACCTGCAAAAATCCACCAAGGTTTCATGCACAAAACCCTCAGCAAGTCTCAAAATACAAAAGTGAGCAAATCACTTATTTGCACCCAAATATCTTGGTTGTCTTTGCACAAGTCTATCTCTAATCTTCCCAATTCCCTTTGCACCCATCTTCCTTGTCTCCCTTTCTCCTTTGCTCATCTTTATTTTGCCTTAAATATATCATGCTCCAAAGCAAAAAAAAAAGTAACTCACAGAGTGAAGGCCTTATTAAGCAGCAATTAATATATTACCTGGCATATAGGGAAGGCAAAGAATCTTATTTTTTTCTTGTTTTACTGGACATGGGAAATACTATATCACACTATGTGTGATAAAATAATTCTGCTGCTGGCTGCAAAAGCACCACCAAGCAGTCAGTGTGAGTCACCAGCAAAAGCCACAGAAGTCAAATAAACATATGATGCATTGCTTCTATGTGGGAGAGCCTAATGTGTGGAGAAGACAAATATTGAGGTCTCTGTCTGGTGGAAGACAACACTGCTGTATCAATGGAGATGGCTGAGTATCTGAAAAGTGGACCTGACCCAGGAATTAAACTTCACAGGGTAATTTTGGTTATTTCTCATGTGCTGAAGGTGAAAAATAAATGGACATTTTAAAAATAGGATGTGTAATGCAACCCTGCCACCCACCCTACTATNATATATAATCAAAATACAGGTAACCTCCATGGCATTTTTTCAAGGGTTTCAGTTTCTAGGTGGCTTCTGATAGAGTTCAAGACCAGGCTGTTGGAAAATACATGAGACTATCTATGCAACTAAACAGGCCTAATCTGAAAAAAGAAAGTTGGTGGTGTGGTTTAGCTTTGATGTTATTGAAACAGAAATTGAGATTATAGAAATCACAATAAAGATACATGGCTCTGCAAGTCAGATGTGACCTTAAAGCCACAGATGGACCCCCACATTGAGAGGAGCCTTTTTGGTGACTTAAAGTTGTTACATTGATTCTTCTGAATTTATGACTTGCAGTCAGCTCAGTGGACCTCAGCTTTTTGTCCATAAACCCACAAGGTGGATGTGCCACAGTACCCACAAACATCCATTAGAGTGTTGATAAAAGCCACTAAAAAAAAATAAAAGGTGAATGTACAGCCATGTTTTCAACTGGGAATGGGAAATCCTAGGAAATTCAAAATTGCACAGTGTACTGGGCATCTACGGCAAAACAACGCACAGGTTCCAAATCTGGCGTGGTGAATGAATTAAAGAGTAAGGAAAGGCCAGCCTCCCTCCCAAGGATATATAACCAACCTCCTGGAAAACACACTGTGATTGCATCTGGAGCAGAGCAGGCAGGGGCAGCAGGGGCAGGGCAGCCCCGGCCAGGCGGCGCCTCCCGCTCACACGCGATGCAGGTCTCAGCACAGCCCTGAGCCTGGCCAAGGCTTCCCTGCGCTGTCCCTGCACTCAGAGTCTTCGAGGGGACACCTCCTTCACCTCCTGATCCAGGGAAATACAGCTGGGTGAGGGCTGTGAGCTCACAAACCTGGAAAGAGCTGCCTCTCCCAGGTCACAGTTCCTAAAATTACTCCTACGACACTTGGAGGTTTGAGATGACCTTACCCTCATCTGAATGTTTTTTTATCTTCTTTTTTTTTTCCAATGGAAAATTTATGGGTGTTATGTATACACATTCACAGGCACACACATATATTATGATAGCTGACAAGACTGAAAGAGTACAAAAGGAAACTTTTTTCTCCACTGAATATACAGTTTAATTCCTCATGTACAGACAAAAAATAAAATAACACCACTCCTCCTTTCCCCACCAATAACCAGTGGTTTGGCATTTTGGAAAAAAAAACTTCCCAAGTACCCCAAGCTGCTTTCTATGTTTAGTGGAGAAGCCTGAGTGCACCACTAAGTCTCTAACTCCACTTGAACTCTTGCACTAAACATAGGATGGCCCTTTCTTCTCTAAAACATTCTGGGCTACAAGCTGGATGTGTCAGCAATATAGCAGATGGGGAAAATGTATACAAGTATATTAATTTTGTGGCCCAGATTTATGCAGAACACATATTTGCACAGATTTTGTATAGGATTTAAAATCTTGCTTTAACCCTTACTAGATGAATGTGGAGCTTGGAAAGAGCATAAATGTTTGTAGAGTGGGGGACTGGGACAGAGAGGGCTGCTGCTGTCACTGCTGCTTTGGTACCTGATTTACAAAAATAATCAGTGTGCCTCAGTTTACTTGCTCTGAAACATTTATATTAATGCTGGCAGCCTCACAATGACTTTGCAAAGTTTAATTAGCTCATAATTAATTAGCTTCTTAAAGCTTCCTGGTTGAAAGCACAGCTGGGTGAATCAAGCTGAAAAATCAGAAAGAATTTTCTGACTTTTAACTTTTTTGTTCTTTTCTAGGTAGATCTACTGATGTGCCTGCATGGTCAAAAATATTCAGGTGAGCCTTTTTATTCCCTCAAACTCTCCCGAAACCAAAAGGTCTGTGCATGGCAGGGTGGGGAAGTATTTCTGAGAACATTCATACCAGATGTGTGCTCACGACCCATCCTGAAAAAACTCTTTTCATTGTCTGCACAATGATTTGTCAACGAGTTATAGCTGTTCATGAATTATTTGCCAAAGGAAAAAATAAATTCCCTGATGGCTTTACAGGATGCTCTATACACACTTTTCCAAGGGCTTTAATCATACTTTAGAAGTGAATGCAGCCACGTTGCTGCTAAGTTTGGAGACATATCTGTCTCTAGGATGGGGTAACTCAATTAATTTTTACTGTGGTTTGTGAAGAAACATTAATAAGGGCAGCAATTTTTTTTTTCCTGAGGTTTACTGGGTAAAGAGACTTGTAAGTATCACTGTAATGCTATTATAAAGTAAATACTTGTAATGCTGAGCACTGTATGTAAATACCAAGTACTACAAAGCTTCCTGAAGTGCTCTACAACCTCAGGCATCTTCTGGGTAAAAACAGAGGCAACTTTCAGATTCACACCTGGTTTATCTTTATTTCTTCTACTGGAAGTTGTTCCTGCCCATAACAGAGGGGTAGGAAGAAAATCTTTATTATTCTTTACAACTCAAACCATTCTGTGATTCTGTGGTTCTATGATTTCTGAATTTTACCCAGAAAAACTTTATATTGGGTCATACTCTGCCCAGGTAACCCTTACAGGCACAAATTATTCTGTTAGACTGCTCCTAATTGTTCATTTTGTGTGAATTTTTTTTAATCATTATATACATATCCACTCTATGTACCTTTTTTGTTCAAACCAACACAGCCAGAGAAGGATAAAGAATGTAAATTATCTTTTACATTTAAGTCATCCCCAGAACACTGTGGGACTTAATGACTGATACACAGTGGAAGTGACAGACAGGAAAACCCTGTTAACCCTCAGGTCCAGAAGATAAGCTAAAACATTTTCAAAGAATTCGTCGTGCCTGGCATCACAAAAGTGGCTCAGTTCATTAGGTGAATAATTTCCAGTGAATTTTTAAAGCAAATTCCATGTAAGTAATGCACAAAAGGAGACCAGGCTAAGCTGAACATTACAATATTTCTGCAGTAAGTTTGACAGGCTTAAGCAAAAAAATATTTGTATTGACTGAAAAGCTGCATTTCTGTAGTACCTTATTCAATAACTCAGGAGAACATACAGTGTGCTATCTGCAGGATAGCTTTTTTTTTCCCTCCAGATGTCTCTTTTTCCTTCCAGAAGTTGCAGAGCATTGGACAAGCAGTAACAGATGATGAACACATGCATAACTACAAATGGGCAAGCTGATTGTTTTCAGAATTGGTATAAACATTTGCTCTTGGATTGAGATTTAGCCCATAGCAAATCTTTACATTCTCGTTATAAACCTCTGACAAAAAGAGCTTCTAATGAAAATGCTGACAGTGTGAAAACGTGGTTATGGTCAGGAAAACAAATGGATAAAAAGTGGCATTTTGTAGTTCCATATGTATACTTCATCAGGGAAGTCTTTGCTAAGTTTACATTTCAAAGCTAAAGCTTGATGATAACTGCTTCTCCTACCCTTTCTATTTAAGGCCCCCGAACCTACTTCTATTACTGCTATCTCCTGCACTAAAATTGGAAAAATAAAACCACCAGGGGCTGGGATATGAACTTTCCTGAGAGCTCAGTGAGAGAGAGCCAGCAGCTGGATTTTTAGCATCTCTTTTATTTTTGATTGTATAGATAATAGTAGAGCCTAATCAGGACGTGGACTCAGAGTGTTACAGACTGAAAAAAAAGGGGAGAAAAGCAGACTTGGGGAAGAGAGCTGCACTGTGTGTCTGCACAGGGGCTGTGGAGCCTTGGGTTGCCTGGCTCACACTGCCCCAGGCACAGCGTGCCCACTCCTCACTGCCGTTCGTGGCCACAGGGCAGCACGAGAGGAGAGGAAGATGCTCATAAAATCTGTTTTGTCCTTCTTCATCCCAGCACAAGCAAAGTGCAGATTAGTAGGTGATAACAGCAGGAAGATGTGGGTTTACAAGCCCAGAGCATTTGAATGTTTTTTGGGACAAGCCACTGAATTGGGTGCTGGCTGATAGAGATTTCAGTTTTTCTTCAACACCACCAGGGCTTCCTGGGCTTGCTTTAAACCAGCAACTATGGAATAAGAGAAAAAGAGAAGAAAACATAGGATAAGGAAAAAAAAAAAAAATTAAAACCCCTAACCCAAGCTTTTAAGAACCAAAAATGTCAAACAAATTTGGGGCTGAGGAAATTGGGCACAGTGATGGTGCAACAGGGAGCCAGCAAGAGTTCAAGGAGGTGATACAAATCCCATTGCAGAGACAGAGGGAATGTTCAGCACAAGGAAGGGGCTGTTGGGAGGGATGCTTTTCATGGAATCCTAGAATGGTTTGGGTTGGAAGAGGCCTCAGAGATCATCTGACTCCAAACCTCTGCCGTGGGCAGGGGCATAAAATAATTTTGCATAAAGCAAATTGAATCGTAGCCGAATTTCAGGAAGAACTCCTGACAGCAGGATTGCCTGTGGAACTGGAAAATCCTCACACTGCCACAGACAGTAAACAAATACTCTGCTCAGAGAGACTTCACTGGCTTGTGGGATAATGAACATGGAATTATATCATTGCAACAATATACACCCGCTGAATTTGACTCCACTTGAAGAGATGAGAGCTCTTAAGTTGCTATGTTGAAAACAATTTAATTGAACCTTGCTAATTAGAATATAACAAGTAGTTAAAAATTATGCAATGCTTTAAAAATATTTTAATTAATTTGAAATTCTGATGGCAAATTAGTAAATGTACGTCAATGTTTTCCCCCACTCGACTCAATACATCACAGGGAAAAAAAAAAAAGATATATTTTTTCAATAGGGACACTGAGAAAACATACACAAGTAGAAAATAATAATGTAGAGTAAGGAATAATTAATTAATTCAAGCTTCAAGATAAGATCACTGTGTCCTGCTGACCCTACATGTTAATCAGTTGATTGATTAATTGCTACAATCATAATAATTATAGGGTGTAAATCTAAATACATTTAATGATAGTTTACACTTAGAATAAAAATGTCTTTTATGTCTGCTTATCTTCATCATTTCTTGAAGCCTAGTCATATTTTTTGTTTGCCATAAATAACCTGAAGCATTTTCAGATGTTATCTTTGTGATGAGGTAGGTTTAGACTTCATTCATCTGATCAGCAATATATTTTTGTGTGGCCTCCACCTCCTGTCTAAAGAAAAATATGTTCCTGGATGAGAAACAATTGATTATGTGCAGTAACCAATACAGCTTCATCAAAAGCTCATCCTTAATTGAAAGACAAGGGGACATACCAATGAAGCCATTGTATAATTACAGGCTGTCTTTAACCAGAAGAGTTTTACATGTTGAAGGATTCTTCTGCTACATAAACTCAGTCTGAGGGGAAACTGTGAAGCAGATCAGCAGCATGGAAAAATATTTTTGAAAAAGAATGCAAAGAAAATCAAGAATTCTGTTGATTTCTGATTTATAGAAAATAGAGAACACCTTGACATCTACATCATCCTTGAATTTGTTCTTTCTCATTAAACTTGATCATGTTTTATGACTTCACTAAAGGAACAATGGATGTCCTTATACCTCAACTGGTACAGCTGAAATCAATTTTTTTACTAAAAAGTATATTTGAAAAAGACAAAAAGCTACTCAGTTAAACCTGAATACACTATTAAGGAATAGATCTTAAGTTCCTAAGGCCTCAGTCAGTAATAAAGTGTTTCAGTAGGAGTGACAGGTAGAAGTTGTACTCTGCATGTTCCATGGATAAAACCTCCTGTTTCTATCACTGCCGTCTTGATTAACAAGTCTTACCATTGAAAAACATCCAGAAAGCATAAACAATTCTAAGTTTTACATTTTTTAGAAGAAAAGTGTTCTGTTAAAATACAGACCTTGACACCAGATTTCATTTTCAACTGAGCAGGTCTAGAAATTTTGGATTCTTCATTTCTAGAGGTGGTATCCATACACTGCTCTGCAACTCTCATTTTGCAGAGATATTTGTTAAATAAATAATGCTGGGTTAGGGATGATAGTATAAATATTTTAAGGAGCCACTAAAGCATTAGAAAAAAAAAACCCAAAGCAGGCAAATTCCAAGTGAATGAACTTTTACAGTCTTCAAAGGGTTACCTGACCTTCTACTTTTGCAGCTTGCTTGTCTCAAAGTTACAGCAAAGGAGGAGATAACAGTGAAACTGTACTATAAAAATAAATTACTATCATGAATATTAAGCAACAAGGATATAATAAACATGACTGCTTACATGATTCTGATTTATTGATACTGATTTGCTAGTAAATTATCACACAAAGTACTCTTTTTAGTTGTTCAGGAACATGTGCAAAATAAAGCTTAGTGGACACTTCCCAAAGACCTTGACATCTGTCACTGGATTCATATTGGGGAATCTTGATGCCTGTTTTTCTGGTAGAGATACAGCAGTATATTTACTTTTCCTTCCCATGGATTTATTTAGTTTTAATTTTTGGCTTCCTGGCTTCCTTAAACTCTCTATTTTAACCATGCACAGTTTTTAAAAACTACTATCATGGAGGTTCAGCTCTGACACAGTGGAACAAATCCAGCTGCAAAATCTCCTAAAGGCTGTTCATGCTTGTTCTGTTAAATAGTGCTCACTTTTGAGTCAAGAGGTTTCATTACTATATTTATGAACCTCTTGGCACCAGGAGTTGGGATTTCCCAGTGCTAAGCATTAATGCATTTTGCATCACTCTTTAGCACTGGGAGCTCTGGATCACTGGTGCTGAGGGGTTAAAGACAGCAAAA
>VZRX01013559.1:97059-109113 GCA_013398075.1 Notiomystis cincta | reverse complement strand
AAGGAAAGGAAAGGAAAGGAAAGGAAAGGAAAGGAAAGGAAAGGAAAGGAAAGGAAAGGAAAGGAGGAGTAGAGAATAGAAAAAATATGAAAGAAAAGATAAAGAGGAAGAAAGAGTGAAAGAAGAAAATGGAAACAAGAAAGAAAAATAAAAGAAAATAAAAAGGAAGAGAAGAAAAAGAAAGAAGTTGCAGCCTGTGCACTCGCTCCATTTGCCCTCCTTGTGAGTAGGCACCTGGTGCATGTACCAGGCCAATTTCCTTCCTGTCCCTCTACTTCCAGTGGCAGGAGTTTTGGAAGAAGATAAACTGTGCAAACCATGTTGGGGTTTAGTCCTGGCCAACTCACCCCTTCTCTGTGTGTGCAGCTCTTTCCCTTTACAGGACACAGTAGCAGTTCTAGCTTGGAAAATATTTCCCTTGCTCCTGGGGCTCTCCTGAGAACGAGCTACAAACACCAGGGGTTTTGCATGAGCTTCCACAGCTCTCCAGCTCTCAGTCACATTTTGGAGTCCTAAAAACCTTTCTGGTTGCTCCAGTCCTTCTGTTTGGTGTGAGTGAACAACACACAGTCTGATTTTCTGGCCATCTAGGCACATTTCAGTGCAGAGGTTTTGTGCCTGGGTTGCAGGGTTTTTGTTCCCAGTGTTAACACTTCCACCCAAAAGTGTTTAACAGTGACTGGGTCAGGCCATGAGCTGCTGGTGAGTGAGATGGTGCTCCTGATCTCAGTGAGATTATCTGTGGGGTGTACCACCTTTCCAGGCAGTGCAAGCATCAGTGCAGGGGCCAAAATACACCAGCAGTCACAAGGGTTAACGAGCTCATGAATTTTATGTAGAAGGGAGTCAAAGGGAGCAGTTTGATTTTCCAGGAACCAAAATTAATTGCATTTTATTTTAAACCTGTGGGTGATTCAAATTCCATACCTGCACTATCAGCAGAAGGCAGTGCATTGAGCAAACATTCCTGAATCCAAAGAAACATCCTTAAAAATCATGTCTGATGAGTTCCTGTGGCCTCAGGGCCACACACTCCCTGACACCCCTTTAGGAGGAGGATGTGCAGCACTACTCAGTGCTCCCATTCCCACACTATTTCTTACTTTTCTTGACTTCCCTTGTAGCTGTTATCTGGTACAGCTGGTGGAGCACAGCTGCTGAGGATGCTTTTCCACAGCCACATTACCCAGTTCTCCAGCATTACTTTTTCACAATTTGTTTCCCTCAAGAGACATTATAAATCCTATTAATTTTGAACTCTGGCCCAGCCTTGGTAAGAACACCAGCCTACCCTCACACTGAGACATCAATACTTTCCCAAAGTATTTCAGTTTGCAATTGCATTTCCTGTGGCAGACACAGACCTGCTCAAAACAGGGAAATTGGGCAGCCAGGCCTGTGTCAAGTGATGCTTCCAGAAAAGGGGAGCTTGGACTTCCACCCTGGCAAACCTGGGCCTGATTTGAACTTTTCTCTGTCATTCTGTGAAATTCAGTGAGCAGTCCGTAGACAGTGCTACTGTTATTATTCTTGTTGCATTGATGTATTTTTTAAATGCCCTTTAGTATATTTCTGCTATTTGGTAAACTGTGAGGTTGCTTTTGTGAGCATTTGTGACTTGATTCTGCACCTGCCTACTTTGTGGAATTTTTAGAACTTTTAATTTCTCTTTTCTTTTTCCATGCCAAACCATTTCTAGAACATTACTGCTCAGTGGTAAAGGTACAGAAAAAATACAGTTTATATGACTTAATTTTTCATCTACCAGATTCTCACCCAAAAGTTTTTCATAGTTTTAAATGTGAAGGTCAAGTTTAAGCACTTTCCCCTAATTCAGTTGCTTGAAACATTTAGAATGTGTGGAAATACTCCATAAAGTTGTACCTACTCTGAATACCACAGCTGGAGTAGTCCAGATCTTCAGTCACTGTCCCAGGTCCTCAAATATCTACGTGATGAGGACCAGAGAACAACCCAGTTGTTACCTTTTTTTCACCTAGACATCATCATGCTCACCTTTGCTGCTTCAGATCCAACGTGCCATCACACAGAGGTGTGGTGCACTCTGATTTGGAAAGGTAGAAACTTCTGGGTAGTAGGAAGGTGTGTGGAGGGAGGAGGACAGCACAGCACCGTGAGTGACAACTTTCAGCATCCCTTTCTCTTGTTCCTGGGGGTTCTCCTTCTCCCTCCCGTCCTGGTCTTCTCTTCCCACTTTCCCCGCCTCATTTCTTCCATTTTTGCACCTCTGAAATTGTGTAACTGGGGCATTATAGGCTGCTTCTCCTCCTGTTATTACTTTCCCCAAGTGGAAGCTTCACTCACAAGCCTGATGAAACATTTTTCCCCTCGAACCCAGAGTGCCAATTCTCACTTTGTCAAGAGCTCCAGATAACCCTCAGGAGAAGTTCCTCTCCCCCTGCCTCCCCCAAACACTCCAGGTTACAGGGATCTTGTCACAGTCACTAAAGAGCTCCTCCTCTCTCTTTTCCCCAACCCTTTCCTGCCCAGTGTTGTTGCTTGGATTTCTCAGTTTCTCTCCTGCTTGATTTTCTCCATGGGTTTCCCTTATGTTAACACAGATACCGACTCTCAAATTGATTTTACTCTTCCTTCTGCCCTTTCTTTCATGGAATAACAGGATCATTTAGCTTGGAAAAGACCTTTAAGATCATCAAGTCCAACCTTTTGCCCAGCACTGCCAAGTCCAGCACTAACCCATGTCCCCAAGTGTCACATCCACACCATTTTAAATCCCTGCAGGGATGGTGACTCCATCCCTGTCCTTGGCAGCTATGCCAGTTCTCTGCCCCTACAAAAAGAGTGTCCTAACCACAGCTGAAATTTAAATTACACAAATAGACTACTTTCCATGCCCCAAAATCAAATGGAAGAGGAACAAACCAAAACCCTGGTCTTTCTCCATTTGCAAGTGTTTGATTCCATCCTCTCTCTGGGAACCAGCAATGGGTGTAAAGCTAAGAGAGTTTCTGGAGCCTCTGTGATTAATCTGGTCATTAGTCACAAATACAAATTACTGCTCTGCAAGTTGAAGTGAGGCAGATGACATTTCCACCAAGCATCCAGTGATTACTCCACCTTCCCATATCATTAATGCTCCGAGGACCTGCATCCCATGGCAGGTAAGAACCCAGAAATAAACCACCTTTTAGCCATGTTAGTGCTCATGCAATCAAGGACAAGTCACAGCTTAGACATAAAACTCTCTTGTAAGTGCTGCTTGCAAGCCCTGGCTTCAAAGCTTGGTGCTGTACCTACCACATACATCAAAGTTCTTTAAAAGGGTTCTCTCTGTGTAGATTACTGCAGATTTGTACCCAATAATTTATTGTGGGAGCATTAAACCATTCATATCACAAACACCTGTGCAAGCCAGTTGGCCTAGTCAATTCTTGTTTAACATTTAATTATGAATATAATTAGCATGAGTTAAGAGACAGGCCAGGCATCTGCAATAAAATTTCTGCTATGCTAAAAAAATGATAACTATAATAACAAAAAAACACTAAGCTGGGGGAGAAGATGTCCCTCCTACACAAACTTTTGCATGATAGAAAAATGCAAGTACAGATTCTTTTAAAACTTTCTCATTTCTTTTGATGATAATTGGAAAGCCTTCACCATATTTATAAGAGCAAATTAAATGATTTTTCTGTCCCTGTAATATTAGGGCAATTTTAATCACTGGTGTAGCCCTTTCAGTGAGTTTCCGCAGGGTTTCTTCTTTTCCTCAAAAAGTAAATTTAATTCATTAAATATAATTTAAATATTCTATCATTTTATGGGATCACAAGAATACTGTGTTAGGTAAAGTTTACGAAGGGGAAAATCCTGTTAAAATGTTGCTTCAGTGCAGATTTAAGAGTTTTATGAAGTGTTCTTTTTTTAGCAGAATTGTGTGCTATCCAAAGAAAAGAATATGACAATATATCTTGTTTTAAAGCCAGAGGCTCACTTTTAGAAAAATAAACCCCCAAATCAATCTAGAATCAGGCTGCTACGGACAGGTGTTACCTGAGCATCCTTCACAGGGAAAAGCCCTGCTGAGGAGGTAAATTTTCACATGTAGATTTTGTTTTCATTTCCCTTCCAAGGTCTTAATTAAAATTTTCCAATTGAAAAAAAGAAAAGGAAGAAATGTCTTTCCTATTAATTTCTTTCATTTACTTCTTAACATTTCTTAATTTCTTAAGCTGGGCTACTTTGCACCTCAAAAGAAAAAAAATCTATTCAAAGACATGACCTCCAATATTTTTTTTTTCCCTAAAAGAGTTGCTTCCAGACCTGAAAAGATCTATTTAAAAATGCTGTTGAGCAGAAACAGTTTGCAACTGCGAAGAAAAGGTCATTGAGAAAGAACTAGGAGGTTACCAGGACATATTGTTCTTTGACACCTCCTGGGAACAAAAAGCCTGGAGTGAAGCTCTTTGGTTACCAGTTTGCTGCTATTGCAAACACAACAGCCTCCATTTACATCTTCAGGGGAGATATTCTTTATTATTGGCTTGAATTTGAGTGAAGATTGTGTTAGAATATGATATCTATAAATGTTGGGAATGTTACAGCTTAAATATATTTAAATAATTTTTTACTCGTGTTTTCTTTTACTTATTTGTTTCACTCAGGATGGTCATTTACACTTTTAATCTGTATTTTGTTAACACCCATAGATTAGAAGTCTCTCTGTCTCCTGTATCATCTCTTCTAAAGTGTGAGGGCTTTTTCTTTCTCTGCCAATATCAATTAATGATTCTTGAGTCAGATATTCACACAACTTTCCAGATAAGGTTTAAAGAATATTTCAAAACTGGATTTAATGCTATTCAAACCCCAGTGAAAATACCCAGTACCACATTCTGAATGAACTGCTATTACTTTCTAGTGCTATTGTGTTTGGGAGAATGTATATACCATACACTTATTCATACATTTGCATGGTTGGGTATCCCTGAGATTATGCTACTCAAAATAATTCCTTTTTGTTAAAAATTAAGAAAAAAGCCTTGCACCTTAACTTTTGATTACTTCTTGTTTCTACACAGTTGTTTTTTTCTGTTCACATTAGTTTATGGATCTCTACTGTCTTCTGATATTTAAATTTGGCCAAGAAAGTGTATTAATTATGATGTATCATGTGAAATATATTGTGGTGACCTTGGATTTGTTTATAAATCACCATGTTCACATGAAATTGAGGCTTTCTGATGCCATGCCAAGCCCCAAAACTTCCTTGGACAAGTAAATGGAGGATAGAGAAACGATTTCAATAGGAGGCTCGCCAACTGTGAATCTGAAGGCAGTTTGATTAGGACTCGAAGCCCACAGATTGAGATTATGACAGAAATTTGCATAATGCCAGAGACTGATAAGATTTGGTTTCTCAGGAACCTATTACGTGATGATGTTAAGAGACTGTCATGGATTTCTTACAGTGCAATATGCTGACTTGTCTTTCCAAGACGAGTTGGCCTTGAGCCTTGTTCTTTGTAAGCCTCGAGTGAGGTTTCTTTAGATGTCTTTTGAAAATCTCTTTAGACATCTTTTGTAACTTTCCACCAAGATGATACAAGGATGTTATGACTGTCAGAATAAATGAATGTATTTACTTCCTTTCTGTTTCCCAGCTACTATTTTCATAACACTGCATAGTAGTTCAGAGCAGGTCCTTCCTACATTATATTTTCAACCAATGCAGCTCAGTTCTTTGGTCATGATTATGTATCGATGACTTGATTTGTTTATTGCCTCCTGACATAGTTTTTTTTTTTTTTTTTTAATTTTTTGCCTGATTTTGGTGCAGACAGCTTCTGTGCTAACTCCTCAAAAGTTGCATTATTCAGTGCAAAATTTGCTCTGGTCTGCTGAAGACCAAAGTGTGATCATTGCCTAGATAGATGTGAGTTTCTGCAACATGTTGTCTCAAGCCACACAGGCAGCAGGTTCTTGGGGGCCCTTTGTGAAGCAGAACAAGAGCCAAAGCTCAGACAAAACCTCTTTACTCATGCCAGCAATGCTGGAGATGAAGACAACTGACCAGCATGGGGAGGACTGACAACTACTGATAGCACTGGTAGCTTTGGAGGGTTAAAACAAGTCTAGTGTTCCCATGGAAGAAGAATTTATTGCTTTACTATGTTACCATCATAGATTTTGTCAGACTAGACCAGTAAAGACCAGCAAAACGGTAAAAAAGATTTCTATCTAATAACTTTTGCTAACCAAAAAAAAGTTACAAAACTCTGTTGTGTGTAAGATGCTAAATAACCATCTTCAGTTTCCATAGAGTAGGGTAACACATAACATTGTAGGATTGATAGGAATGACATTGAGAATTCTGCTTAGCATGCACCAGGAGACCTTAATTGATATATCGAAAGGATATGTGTGAAATCATTTGAAAAAAGTGTTAATGGTCTATCAGAGCAATCAAAGAAAAAAAAAAAATCCAGATCTTGAAAAAACAAAAATTAAATGAGTATCTAATGTGGACCTTAGGTGGTGTCTAGGCACTTAAAAATTTATTCAGCTGCCATCTATCCCTGAAGGTGCATAGGCTAATTAGGTACTACAAGTTGTGACCTTTGAGGATCTTTAGGTGCCTATGGCTCTGCTTCTCCCCACGTGAAGAAATGCTTCCTTTCCTGTCAGGGCTGAAAATCCTGAGCTCCAGAGATGGGGAATTGCTTTGTCTAAGTGTCTGGGGGGATTGCCATGGCTGAAGCCACATATGCTGGCTGGATCTGGTGCCCTACAAGCCATAGAATCCTACAGTGATTTGGGTTGGAAGGGACCTTAAAGATCACCTTGTTTCACCCCCTGCCATGGGCAGGGACACCTTCCACTAGACAAGGTTGCTCCAAGCCCTGTCCAACCTGGCCTTGGACACCTCTAGGGATGGGATATCCAGAATTTTTCTTGCAACCTGGGCCAGAGCCTCACCCTCACAGGGAAGAATTGTTCTCTAATATCTACCTACTCTGTCAGTTTGGATCCATTCCCTGTTTTCCTGTTACTATAGGCTCTTGTAAAAAGTTTCTCTCAATTTTTCTTGTAGTTTCCCTTCAGGAACAGATCCTTTGTCCAGGTAGGGGATCTGGATCCCATGTTTCTGTTCCCCACACTGAGACCTGAGATATATCAGGCTGTGGATTCCACTTGAAAACCTGCAAGTCAGATTTTCAGCACCACTTTTTTTTTATTAATCTCATTCCTCTGTTCATCTGCCTCAAGTGGGAAACCCACAGCAGTAACAGATATGTTCATTCAGAAAACTGTCTGCAGGAGAATCATAATTCTGGCAGAAGGATTTCTATTTAGAATATATATATATATAAATACACACACATCTGCCTCTGCATGTGCATTTTAAACAATAAATCTCCTATTTATCTACAGCGCTTATGTGGCACCTATTAAATTCATATTAGAGATAAGGAACTGAAATGAAGGCATAATCACTAGACCTCATTGAAAAAATCTTTCCAACGTAGTAATCTTTCCAACCTGTTGCAGAGAAAATCAAAGACCTGAACTCAAGCCTTCCAAACCAGAGACAGATGTTGCAGCTTTGGGAACTGGGTGGAATTTTCCTTTGTGGAATATCAGTGAGGTTTTTTCGTAACTGCAGTTGGACAGATGCACTGTCTATACAGATGCACAGTCTATACAGCTTGCCCCAGCTGAAAAGATCTGGAAGGACTAGTGGATATTTAAATATTTCCTGTGCTGTGGATATCAGCCATCACTGCACAGACACTGTAGTAGACAAATTTATTTTTTCCATGCCTTCGCCTCAGACCTTTCACGAAAAGTGCTTCGATTAAAAGAAAGACTTAGAATCAGCTAACACATTTACCTGTTAACAATTCTAAACAGATTTTAGGGGTAGATTTCAGTGACTGAAGTCCTGGCAAAAGTTTATATGGCTATGAAGGTTGAATTCTGTAAATAAGGTGATTAAGTGTTTCAGTTATTGGCACCTCTACCACCTTACTCACATGAAGCACAATTTCACTTGCAGACAATCTGTTGAACTACGTGTGTTGATCTTCCAGGAAATCAATAGAACTATTTGTGGTACTGAGTAATTTAAGTGTGGCTGAACCTGACTTCATAGCAGCATTTGGACACACTTCAGAAGAGCATATTTCACCCAAAGTAACACAAAATGACTTGCCAGTAATACCAGACAAAGTAATTGGAAAAAAACCCCAACACCCTACTTTCCAAATCCTAAGAAACAGAATTAATGTTGGGCCAGAGGTCTTGTGGCCTTTCATTTATCCTTTGTAAGTTCTCTGATACAAGCTGTATGGACAGTTATTATCCAGCTTCAGCCTGGCAAGCAGAATTCCAAGATTCTGTAACGCTGTGAATTATCTTCTAATATTCTGGTCATATCTAAATTGTTCTAATAGTATGGCCATATCTAAAGTTATTTATAGGGGAAATGGAAGGTGGAGAGCAAGTGCTTTTCTTAATACACAGTACTGTAAAGTTTTGTTCCCATGTACATAATTAAAATGGCAGAAGTATCCAGGACAATTGATTCTAAGCTTGCTATGGATTTTTTTCCACATAGTCTTTACAGTAACATCAGCATAAGCAGTCCATCACACCTCTTGGGTTCTTTTTTGTCCTGAAAACTCCTACTAAATGGCTAAGTCCCTGTAAATGTAATTGGGAACTTGTTACTGCCTACTTCAGGTAGGATTTAAACCCCTTCAACTTACTTAACCAGTGTAAGGCTCTGACTAAGGGTCAGAGTGCTGGACTGGGGTACAAGCACCATGGCAACCTGGAAATCAAGTTGTTTTCTCTCTGGCATTATTCTAACTGTAGTGGACACCCATCACTGCCTGCTAATAATTCTAATTTTTTGAAGGACAGATACTACAGTCTCTTTTTCACAACAAACTGGAGAAGAAATTTTCTAGCAGCTTGGTACTGACCAGGCAAATTAATTAGCACGAGTAGCCAAAGAATCATCTGCAATGGAAATGATACTGGAGAAAAGAGATTTTTTACTTTGCCTCAGGACTATTAACATACAGAAGAGCTCCAAAACCACTGAAAACACCTAATTGTTGTTTATGGACGTTTTTTAAGTAGAGTTGGTAAGAATGTGGATTTGTAGATCCTGTGGCAGCAAAGGCCAAATAAAGAGAAGATTGATTGGAAATCGTAGCTTACTTTAGACAGTTGGATTAGGTAGAAATCACCCTGATGTGCAATAAAGCAAGCAACAAGAATTAGGGGTTTGAAATAGTGTGAAGCACGTCTTGGAGTGCTAACATTTCCTTCCTTGGAATAAACTGTCTTAAAATCCCTCTATAAATGACTGTTCATTAGCCTATCAATGTGTATAATGGCTCTCAAAATCATAATAAGAATTAATAATAGTTCAAATAGCAGAAAGGGACATTAATTTCTCACTCATGAATATTAATGCTTTAGTAGACAGTCTCTTCCCGACATGCTTTCAAACTTAATTCACAAGTCTACAACCAGTTACCTGGTACTTTCACTATCACAAACATCCCCACTGGGCCACCAGAAGAGGTCAAATCACCCTGACTTGGACACTAGAAGAGAGGATGAGGGCAGAAGACAACAGGAATGAGGTCATGGTGTCCTGATATGTTTCTTCAGAGTACAATAGTGTTTGCACAGCCAAAATACACTCCAATGGGCAGTAACAATAGGCATAAGGGAGAAGATGAACATGTTTAGCCCCAGAAGACCAGTATGATAGTGGATTACAATTGCAGAGGATAGATTACAGAATTACAGGATAGTTGTGGTTGTAAAGGATGCCTGGAGATCCTCCAGTCCATCCCCCTGCCAAGGTAGAGTCACCTTGAGCATGTGACACAGGAGTCTCCAGACAGGGAAACTCCATGAAGTCCCTGGGCAGTTCCAGTGCTCTCCTGCCCTTGATGTAAAGAAGTTCTTCCTCAATATTAAATATTAGACTGCAGAATTAGCTGCACAGGAGGAGTGGATGACCTGCCAGGCTGTGCCCCATGAGCTGACACCTAATCTCCTCCTTTCCAAGAGGGCAGAGCAGTTGGATGGAAAACCACCTGAAGAGCGTGTTCAGGTGCTGGTGCTTCAAAGAGCATCTTATCCCAAGGCATCACAGAAGCTGAACAATAAGAAATTCTTTATTGTTTTTCCCTCTTAGCACTGCAGACGCTGTGCAACAGGAACTTAAACTTGAGAGATGATGTTCCCCACCTGATTTCCTTTGGAAGGAGAAGAAAGTGAGCTGCCAGGAGCAAATTCCAGGTAATGCATTTCTTTACGTCGCGCGTTTAACTGCACTGCACCTCCAAACAACTGAGCAGGGAAGGATCTTGTGAGATGTATTTAACCTCATTATATCTGATGCTGGGTCTTGAAAAGCTTTAGTTGAACTAAAGACTCTTATGAATATAAAATCAAAGCGAGCTGTACATTAAGGGTTTCGTATTCCCCGACAGCTGCGCATGTGCACACCCAGCTCTCATTAACAGCAATGGCAAATACGTGTGCCCATCACTCAGAAATCAGAGCTCTGAGTACTTTGTTGGGTTTGTTTTTTTCCTAGAGAATTTCTCTATTGGATCTTTAATTAATCTCCTACTCGGCTTTTTCCCTTTAAGCTATCCCTCTCCCTCCCTCCCTTCCCTTTCCAACGGGACCAAGCCCCCCAAATCACTGGGTTTTTTTGTCAAGTTTTTCCAAGCAGATACAGTTTTACAAAATGCACCTGCATATATTAAATACAGGGAGTGTTTGCAGCACATAAACCACAGAGACGTGGAACGGAATAGATGCCTGGGACTTCGAAAATACTTTTGCTGCCTGCCAACTTTAAACAAAAAAATAATAATCAGGCAAAGGTAGATATGAAAATGAGAACATGAATGTTTTTGCATTCTTTTTGTGATCACTGCAAGGCAAGAGTCTGCAACCTTGTGGAACAAAACACATGCATTTCATTCTGATTAACATAAAGACAGCCCCTTCTAACATGATTCACAATTATTAGTCTCTCTCTTGTGTTTGGGGATATATGGATTATCAGCCTAGCATATTTTGAATACATACACATTTTAATTCCTTTCCTAAACCATTTTAGGCACTACAGTCAAATTGCAGAGACAAAATTCATAGATCAATAATTCGATATTTTTTTTCCTCCTCTCCAGTTAAATACCTAAATGCTGTAGGAGATAAAAGGCAGTCAAAAACAACAAAAAGACAGGATCACGGATAATGGAAGGTAAGTCAGATTTGAGATGCCTGTGCTCTTCTATTTTTAAGTTTATTATTATTTTTATATAACAGGCTATTTCACTAGCTGCTAGTGTATGTGATGTACTTACTTATCGCCTCCACAAACTGTTCAAAGAAGCAGTATGGGAACAGCGGCTCAGGCAGCTCTCTGAAAAACATCTTGAGTGCTCCGGTGACAACGTGGATGTCCTCCCACTGGCTGTCGTCCAAATTCAGCTTCTCTTCTGGGAAAACACGAGGAGAAATGGAACAACTGGTTTTAATGAAACAATTACAAGACACTAATTATTATGTTAATGTTTGCCTACTATCATCAGCAACCGTTAACAGCCTTCTGCACCTAGAGGTTTGGTGCTGTGCATGTTTTTTTTTTTTTTTCCTTTTTTTTTTTTTTTGTAGGAAGAGAACATTTTCAATGGAATACCATCTGTAGGAATGCAGCTAACAAAAAAACAAGAGACACAAAGAGACAGTACCATTGACACAGTATGTCAGATACATTTATTCCCATAATGCATCAGTATGAAAATTAGCATCACAGCTCAACATGATTCAAAGCTATTTGGTTTTGAGGCCGAGGGGCTAAGAGTTGCCAACGATGGACGGCTCAAGGGACCGGCCTAAAGGCCTTGCTGAGCCAACAGGAGACATATGCTAAACATGGCAATAGAAAATGAGTTATTGCTTTACATGTGTTAGCCTTGCTATGTACAAGGGAATAATGGGGAACGTTTTTCTCCTTTTTTTTTT
>VZRX01013559.1:68393-97047 GCA_013398075.1 Notiomystis cincta | reverse complement strand
TTTTTTTTTTTTTTTTGCCTGAATGTAATGTCAGCAAGGAATAGAGGAGTGTGAGAGAAAGGATATTAATTCCTTCTTACTGCTTCAAAAATATTTTGTTTGGTTTTCATCTCTGGGAGGAAGATTTGCCCAGCAACAATATTAGACAGACCCCTGTTGGCCTACCTAGGCTATGCAAAGCTGTCAAAAATGATAACACACTAAAGACAAACCACAAGTGCCTCCAAAACTGTTTTGCAAACAAAAAAAAATGTTTTCTTTTGAAGCTTGACTGAGCTAAGGAATTTAAATATAAAAGAAACTAAATGCTAAAATAGAGTTTCTAATAAAAATAAAACAAGATTGGGTGATTATTCTATTTTTCTTTGAGTTTGTTTTGGTGTTTTTTTTTTCTTTTTAATTCTAGGAGAGTGATACTACTAGAACATAATAAACAGTGAGATCATAATCCATATAAAACTCGAGGAAAGAGCAAATCCTTATTAGTCCAAATTAAAATGACACAAAATGACACACACTTTCTCCAAGTTCTGTTACTCCAAAAATGGAGTTTGCTTTTTTTCCCCATGTGCTATGATTTTCTCTTTTAGAAAATTTCAGTCTGAATGCAAATCGGGGGCCAACCATGAAAACTGCTGAACAAATTTAATTTGAAGCAACATAGTCCTGAAATGTTTTACTAAATGTCACTGAAATTTCATGTGTAGCAATTCAGCTGGCTTCAAGAGCAGCCTCTTTACTGAACTGTTGCTAAACAAAATGGTAAAATCATTGGAGACACATGGACACCCACAACACCAGATCCCAGTATTGCAAGGGTTTTCTCTACTTTTGGGCAGAAAATCCTGTTCAAAATGGAGCTGCCTTTCAACTTTTATTTAATAAGTGTTATTAAGTGCCTTCAAAATTTCTGGATTTGGAAGATGTATACAAATAAAGAATGGACCCAGTTCCTTAACTTGGAGTAATGTGAGACAAAGCTGGAACAAAGGCAGACTTGTGCATTTCATTTAGATGTCTTGCTTGCTTCTTTGGTTTCAAGCCTCTTTTTTTCCCTCCTTTCTTCCTTTTTTTCCCATTCAATTACCTCAATCATAAAAGTAATGATTTGATCTCAAATGAGTTACCAGAGGGGATCTTCTTTAGACTCTGAGATCATATTTGATTGATCGTATTTCAACAATTAGCCTTTTATTTTGCCACACACTATTGAACTAGATCGACAGCATCTTAGCAGGCCAGCTTTAAACAGTCAACTGTTAACAATAGCATCAAAAAGAGAGACCTGATGGGGTTTACTGTCACTTTAAAGAACAGGGTGGGTTTTCACATTGTTGAAATCTGTCAGATATTTTGAAATGTCCCTCTCACTATGGTGCCACACCCCCTGCGTGCCCTTATAATAAAATTGGTTTTACTCCTGATTAAATCATTTTCTCCCTACCCACTACCATACTTCTCATAATGGACCTGTGTGCTCTACAGCTGGTGTTCTTCCCATGGTACCAATTCTTACTTTATCTTTTAAGCACTTTGCTGCTAAGATCTCATGCAGAGTGCTTATGTTTTGTTAAGAGCTTCATTCTTAGAGAAATAGCTTAACACATGTTCTAAAAATGTTGTACAACTTATTGCTTAAAACACATTTAGAAAATGTATAAGTACTGTAGCTTTGGCACAGAACTTTAAGTAGAAACCTTAAAAAAAAAAAAAAAGAAACACAACTTGTTTTTGCCATGCATTTGTCTTAAATGTCTAAAGTGGAATGCTTGACTTCTAAGGCTTTATAGAGACTTATCTTACCAGATTTTTGCACCATTTCCAGCTCTTCAAGGAAACGTGTTAGGAATGTATCATCGTGAAAGCAAAGGGTGTCAATTTTCCCTCTAGCAATAAGAGAGTTTTTAAAAATGTTTGCTAGAAGGAACAAATGCCAAGTCAAAAAAAAAAAGAAAAAAAGAGAAAAAAAAAAAGGAAAAGAAAATAGAAGTCCATTCAGTGTAAGACTCTCTTTGGTTCCCACTGGTTGGAATCTCTCACATGCCATGGTGATAGGGCCATAAACAAACACACACACACATTTCAGCCTGGGCTTAAGGGGAGGACCTGGCTTTTTGGCTTTACTCAGACATATTTCTTATTGGGGTGTTTTGCTTACATAAAGATTAAGTCCCAAATCTGGTATTTAAACTTGACAGTCAAGGACTGCTTTCAGTCAGGAGATACTGTATCTGGGAAGATGCTCAAAATCTCACAGTCCTAAAAATTTGCTTTAACTTGTCAGTAGTATTTGATTAGTTCAACCATCACTGCCAGTTGATATCATATATCTTAGATACAGACACAAATATGCCCAGAAAATCCCATAAAATTTATGCTAATACTCAGGCTGAAAATATAAAGACCACATTAAGGGGAAAAAAATAGTGTGGGCACTTGTCAAGGTTATTAGTTAAAAAAAAATCGATATACAATACATTTGTGAAGGGGACGTGTGTTTTACTGTGTTATTATTCAGCCTTTTCAACAATTCACATTTTTAATAGCACTTGCAATGTCTGCAGTAGAATCAAACAGGAGTTCAGCTTTGGTTTAAGGGTGCCATTCTGAGGTTCAAAAAGGAAGAAGGTAGTCTATGGAAAGATCAGCTAAAAACAGGAAAAAAATATAAAAATATGAAAATCAGCCAAAGCTGTAGAAAGAGCTGAGTTTTGAAAGAAAATGGATGTGGTTCCTCTAACCACATGCCCTGCCTGGTATGTAGATAATCTCTAGGAGCAAAATGCAGTCATTTGAGCCCTGCTCCTTCACTTGTCTTTTCAGATAATTCACAGTTTGTACTTTCCCAGCTCTAAGCTCTCTCTTGCCCATGCTGCCATCACATGCCAGAGCACCACCTTCACAAGTTTTTGCCCCCTTTGAGCATTCCACATTTCTGCAGTTCATGGATGACCCCAAACCACGTGGGAAGCAAGTCCTGCAAACCCAGCTGGCAACTGCTGGTCTGCTGTGGAGGTTGTGCCCTCAAAAAACTTTCTAAAGCCTTTGGTGAGACGGGGTCTTTTTGGGTCTCACACTGTGATCCATTTGGTGGTGTCTCTGCCTTTTCCATCATTTCCCTGCTGGGGGCTGCACACAGCAGCACTGGGATGAAAATCTGGCATTTGGGTATGTCAGCCCCCAGCTCCAGTGTGGGAATCCTCAGAACTCCGGAGTTTCCATCCCAGTGACCAGTGTGTATGCTGAGGGAGATCTTCCCTGGAGAAAGTCCTCCATGGCACTGTTAACTAATCCTGAACCAATCTCCCTCACAATGAAATCATTGCAGAACAGCTGGGTGTGCACAAGGCCTAAACTCTAGACATTTTTTGGACTCACTCATCCAAACAGGCATTTTACTACTGAGAGATCCAAAATAGTGTCCTGTGGTTGAAAGAGGAAAGGAAAATTCCTCATGCAAACACTAGGAAAAGACCAACTGACCAGTGTAATTTTCCAGCTTGAAGAACCTTTGGATGAAATTTGAAGGCATCTCTTTTTCCTCTTCTATTTAATAGTTGTATTAATCAAAAATATTTTGATCATTCATGGTCTTCAATAGGAAAAAAGGGAAAGAAAAGACTCAAGCAGAAGTTCTCCATGTGCACCAGCAGAGTTCTTCATCACAAAATCTCTTTGTGAGGCTGCTGTCATGACTGACAGCACAAACATCAGTTTGTACTCTGAAGGATGTGTGTGTTCCATTGCTGTACCTGCATTTTCCAAGGCACAGCCTTTCTGATCACCAGTGCACAGGCACAGCAGCATCCTTGGGGCAAACAGCTTCTTTCAAGCACTCAGTTTAGGGCAGCAATGGAGCATGGAGATGTCCAGAGCCATGACAGCAATGGGATGCTGTGAGGTGTGAAGGTTCCTTCTCACTCTGTGACAAGGAGCTCAATCCCTTGGTGAAAGAGCACAAGATGCTGACCTTCCTCCCCTGAGGTAAATCCTGCCCTGACACTGCAGTTTCTATAAGCCCTCCAAAGTGCATAAACCCCCTGGAACTTCTAGGAAATAGCACAACAAAAGCCTCAGCTATAATGAAGCAATAATTTCCTCATTCAGGTGGATTTTTGTCAGCTCTTCCTCTCTCCTTGGCTAGGCTTGGGAGATCCATTGTCCTACCTGAACTCAATGCATGGCCCTTCACCTCCAAGAGTGTTTAAACAAATCAAGGAAAATGTCAGCTAAGCAAATCATTACATTTTGTCTGCAATGGATTTCTAAACAGCCTGATCTGAATCCATCCAACACTAGTACTGGTGAATTATCAAGGATATAGTCAGCAAAAGAAAGCTTGTGTGCTTGTCTCCTCCTCTGCTGGAGCTACCTGGCATGTCCTTTTAACAGAAAAATTAAGCTGTGATGTTGCAGTGCCTGAACATGTGTTTATTATTGGAGTGCCCATTTCCATGAAGTTCAAGCACAAATTACTGAGCAACTTTAGGTAGAATGCAGAGCATCTCTGTGTGCACCCAGAGTGCTGCTTATTCCAGTCCTCCCAAATGACAGTTCCCTGACCTGGGGGCACTCTGGAACAACCAAGCACTGCTAACTTAAACCTCAGCCTGCACCAGAAAAAGAAAATATGTCTGTACTTGGGCACACTGAGTCGTATTCATCCTCATACACTTCCACGAAGCCCAAGGAGTGAGAGAGGGCTGAACTGTCTCATTGTTCCTGTGAAAAAGATGCAGTGCACTCGAGGAGCTCAGGAGCATCATCAGGCATGCAGAGGAGTTCAAAGCTTTGGACCATGGTCAGCCAGTGCAGCCACGGCGCAGGGGAAATTTCTACTCCATCAGCTGCTGTTTGAAACTGGAACTATAAAAATATGCAGTGGTACTGAAAGGACAATGCTTTTGGCAGCCAGAAACAGGTATCATCACCAAGATACTCAAATGTTATTCACTGCCAAGACCTGCTACAGGCTTCAATGACAGATATTAGTTTTGACTTAGCATATTCTATCATCGCGATCTGAAGCAATAATTACTGTGATGGGATTATAATTACAAGTACTTTTAAAATTCATTAAATTTAGCTGAATCAACCATTCCGTATGGGAAAAAGAATTATTTTAAAGAGAGAATATTTCCCCTCAAAATGCAGCTGAAAGCTCCCTAAGAATAAATAGACCACCTGTTTACAGATCAACACTCTTCTGCCAGACTCTCTCGGAGGTGACTTGTAAACAAAGAGTAGGAGCAGGCAGACACAGCCCGAGCATCGAGACCTGCAGGGCCTGATCACTCCTCCTTTTGGGGCCAGAGAAAGAGGCAGGTACCACCAAGGGCTTAAAAGAAAGGGACAAGAAAAGAGCATGGAGGAATTCCCACCCAGCTCTTACCCTCCCACGGAGCAGCAAGGCTGCCCCAACACGAGGAAGGGGCTTGGCAGACTTTCTGCAACTCACAGAAATTAAACGTCTGTGCTGAGGGAAATTACATTTGTCTTACAGAGCTAAGATTCTGTCCTCTAGCTAATTCTCTGCACTCACTTATTGCACAGTAACTTCAGCTTCTTCCTCATAGTTAAAGCACACTTTATTTTCTTTTTTCTATTTATTCTTCCCTATTTATTTTGTACTGGACTAATGACTACAGAACAAAAATACCAAATACTTGCCTAGACCAGTAACTTATTCTTCAGGATACATTTTATTGTTCAAAGGGAAAAGTCCATTCTGAATTCTGCTTTTGACTTGATTGATCTTCCTCCCTTTGTTGTGTTTTGTGTATACATACATTAATCAAGGTAAATATCTGCCTTCCAACTTCAAATCTGTTATTAACATCTTTTTATTGTGTAATTGCTCTCCAGTAAGCTTCTCTGCAATCTAATTTTAAAGGTTTTATCCTTTTTTTTCCTTCCCCATTTACAGTCAGATCTTTTGTCAGAATTATGTGTATCAGTGTCCGCAAATCTACATTTTAAATAAATTGAAGGCTCTCAAGATCTAATACAGAGAGGAATTGGACAATGACTCTCTGTCCCATTTTCATACTTCAAAAATATGTTCATATTCATATCTTTTTAATTGTACTACTAACTCAGAATGCTTTAGGATTCTGTCATATAGCTGTTCTGTTCTTCCCCTTCTTGCTGTTTCTAACACTGCTTCTATTTCCATTCTTGTCAAAAGCCTTTTCATAGTCCAAAAATCTGTACACAATGTTTTGTAATATTTGGCAGACTTATCTGAAACCTAATTCACTGCTTTCTTGTGATTCATGGGTCATAAATTATTTCATATGTAATGTACCCCAAAGGGTAAAAAATTCTTTGTATTAAATTTCAACCAGATACTTTAAGGCAGAGGAAAAAAAAAAAAAAAAAAGGAAAAGAGTATTTTTGAGACACTCTGCAAAGATCTGACCTCAATATATTGTCTAGTGTGTTGTCTTCCACAAATGGCATCTCAGTATCCTTTAGTAAATATGAGATTTCAACATGCTACAAGCAAAAACACTCTGCTGTAGTGTGGGCTTGCTATGGACAACTTTAAAGGGAAGGAGAAATACAAAATATGAAGCACTGGATCAGACGAGTGATGCATTAAATCAGTCCTGTCTCCAGTGATTGTTAAACTGAAAAGGTCTGCAGAAAACAATTCGAAAAACAAGAATACCACCCAATCCTGACTTGTTGCACACAGCCAAATATATTATTGAGACTGACCCCAGTAACAATGAGCTTGTGCCTCAGTGAGTGAGTTTCAATAATCAAAAGAAATAATTAACAAAACAATAAAGATCATTATGACTTCCTTTATGTAAATGACTTCCAAATGTAAATAGATCAAAGCCCAAACCAAAATTAAGCAATTCCCCTAGTTCTCCTGCAATACTGGAAAGGAACAAACATATATGGTTTGTTTACAGCTATAGGGATTATCAGTGAAATATTAGTCTCTGGTTTTATTAAAAAAATAGAAATCTAAACAATTCTCAAAGTTCTGTTCATATATTCCTCATATCTGTAACCCCATTTATTTTGATGGGACTATTTCCAAGGATACAGGTTACCCATACATGTAAATCTGTGTTCTCACACCTTGTTTGTTTTAAGATGTCCAGAGAACAAATTTTAGATTTTTATTTTTCAATGAACGGGCTCTTTGAAGTAGAGCATCTGAAAGAAATATTCTTACACAAAATCAGGTGCCCACAAGCCCTGTAGATGTCAAGGACAAAACACTTTATTTTGTATAGAATTTATCTTTTGGCTCTCTAAAGTCAAAACACTTCTGTTCATCAGAACTTTTATAAAGGACTGTTTCATAATATGAATCCATTTGGATTATCTGACCAAAGATAAGACTTCAATGGACTTACTATATCATTCACCACTGTACCAGTGCCACAAAAGGGAATTACAATTAATTGGATTATGTTGGTCTCCACCCGCTGATTGTAGAAGAGAAAGTCTGAAACTGTAACTATTTCAAACAGACCATATCTCTCATCAACCATGGGATTTGGGCTTTAATTTACCAATAAAGCTTAATTTCTTCTCTATATTCTCTTCTGGTTAGGAAGAGGTCATTTAAACACTTTATTCAAGTTATTCAAAAAGAAAGGACACTTTTGTCAAATACTTTCAAACTAGCACTTTAATACTTGCACCTTGCCTTCAGGAATTACTTATTTTTTTCTGCCAGCAATAAAGTGAGTTGCCTTGAAAAACCCAAGACAGAGAACCCAGGACTGAATTTGGGTCATAAGAATAATTCAGGCTTCACTTCCCCTGGTTCAGTTCATGAAAATTTGGCTGAGATTGTTACCTTACACAACAGTTGCTTATCAGTTATAGAGTGGACAGAGGATATCACTTCACCTCATGGACAGACATGAGGTAGAGAGAGTTTTCCATAGCTAAGCCCCATGTTATATTTAGATTTGTCTGTATGGAAAGTTACACCGGGAAAGTCAAAGTTACGAATATAAATTTGATAAAATTCGATATAAATCTAAGTTATAAATTCTATTAGCTTGGAAATAGTTGTGTTTTACAATGCAGGTAACCTCAACTAAGTTAATTAATGTGCCTTACATGTTAAACCCCAACAATAATATCTTTCTTATTCTATATGTCCACAAGTATGTACATACATATATACACATATTTATATATATGGACATATCCAAATATGTTTATATGTTATATTTTTGCTGATGGCTCTGCCTCAAAGCCGTTAGCACTTTTCTTCACTACCCTTAATGGAAGGTTATTTCAGTGCCTAATTCCTTCAAGTTGCCAGACTAAATTATTCAACTTCATATACTTTTAAAATAATTATTAATATCAGTAATGCCTGCTTTGATTTTTTTTTTTGTCAAACTTTCCTGTTCAGTTTAAGGAATAAAAAGTCCTCAGTCAACTTACTTCAAAACCATGTTGCTTAATTCACATTTGCATTACTTTTTGCTAATATCTGAAGCTCTAATTCCGTTCCCTGGATATTAGCTGGGACTAGCTATGCTGTTAAAGATAGGAATGCTTCTAAGTGCTCACTGAATCAGGGCATATGAGATGATAATTGTATGTGTTTAAAACAAAACTTTAAACAGGAGGGGATTATATAAGTTGCTAAAACAAATATATCTTCAAGTGCACTGAAGGACTTTCAAATGTTAACGAAATGTCCTTTGATAATAATAGTGCTAATAATAACATGAATTTTCAAATATTTTTATGTGTTTTGAGAATCACATGTTACCCTGAATATGGAAGATCCTCGGTAAGTGCACTTTTTTCATACAAATTCATCAGCTTCAGGGTTCCATCCACTCCGGAGCCACACCAGCGGATCCTGTCCTGATCTAGGCGTGGGTTATTCTGCACATTTCAGCTTCTCTTGCACAGAGCTGCCTTACAAACACTGACATTTTTGTGACAGCAAAAATAACTTCCATTCGAGGAACAGGATGCCTTTGCAGATGTGGAAGCCCAAAGTGTCTGATCAAACCTGTGTTCACAAAATCCATGGAATCACACGACTGGTGGGATACACAGCCATGTACACAGCAGTATTTGAGACCTTGCTCAGGTCTTTTTGACTGAAAGGTTGGAATTTTGGGACCAGCTTGGGCTTAAAATAATATCTCCAGGCACCCTGCCACGTGCAATTCCACGTGCAATTCCCTACCTTCTCCCACTGAGCCTCAGGAGATGCATGAACACGCCGGGGCACACGTAAACACGCCTGGCAGTGCCTGTGGTTCCTCCTTGGCAGGGAAGGGGTGCGATGAAATTTGGGTGACTCACGTCACGATGTTTTCCATTCCCCACGCAGCCTCACAGCCTCACGTGGCAGGAGACGGCAGCGGCGTCCCCTGCATCCCCCAAGTCCTCACTCACCTCACACCTTCCCCTCCACCTCATGTGCACACCCTAATTTTGCATTTTCCTTTGCTCTCTGGTAGGACTCGGAGCAGATTTGCCACGTTGCCCATTGATTTGTGCCTCCCATTCCCTTTTCCAGAATTTATCTGGATGTGTATCCTAATTGCAATGCTTCCAGTTCCTCTCATTCCACCTCAACTTACAGGCATATATTACAGGAGGGCAAGGGTGTGCTTTGAAACAATTTTAGGACTTTATAGTACATGGATTTTTCCTGTTCTACAAATTAGTCTTGTGAATGGACTTGTAATAACAAGAGTATTTCAACATAAAATAAGAGATTTTCATGTCTTTGGTTCCTTGAGACGCATTCAGGTCCCTCCCGTGAGAAATATATTAAAATATTGATTAGATTAGAGCAACATTTCAAATAAATGGAGATTTATACTTCCTTTTGGAGACAGAATCTTATAAAAAAGTTTCAAGGCATCACACAACAAAGCAGTTGACAAGAAAGATAGCATCTGCTTTCCTGGCTATTCAAGCTGAAGTTTTTCATTCTAAATGCAAGCAATGTTTCCAAAGTTAACATAATTAACTCATGACAATCCTGAAACATCATAATATAAGATACAGATGGAAATTCAAAGCTTTAAAAATGTCATATAACTGCAAGAGGATTACCATTTTTTAACAGCATGAATCTGAATACTAATTAAAACAGGTGGTTTTATTTCAAACACTTTTGCCCACTGTGGCATTACTGGGAGGGTTATTTATGTATTAATCTATTAGGAAGCATATATTGCTCGAAAATTGTTATATGCGATAATAATGAATTTAAGAGATAAAGGAATGACACTCTGTCCTGCTTCCTGAAACAATAAAAGACCAGTAGTTCAATTAGTTAGTAATTTCCGTGTGACTATTTGACAGATCCCACTAATTGTTAAGCTCCCACTAACTATTGCTTTACATAATTAATTATATTCAAACGTGAACAACAAAGACATGTGGGCCAGTTGCCCTTTTGACAATGTTTTTCGCAAACTGATTTGCTTACCAAAAATATTTTTAGAAAGAAAAGATACTAATCTGAAGTGGAAATACACATCAAAAAACGTTAAAACAGCTCTGCATTTTACCATGGTTATGAGAAAAAAATTTGGATTGTTTAACATATCATTTATGCTGCATGCATAATAGCTGGAGTCTTCTAGCAGAGATCTTTCATATTAATTTAGCATTGCATAAAATTCATAGTAACAGGTCCAAGGGTCAAGCATCATTCATCATTAGTTGAAGTGACATTTGCAACCCTTCATATAGCAGCTGCTTGAAAGGGGAAAAAAGGTATTCTTTGGGAGAATGGGGGGTAGCACACAATCCCCGCTCTATCCGCGGAAGGGAAAACAAGGTGCCACTATGTCAGCGTGGTAATGTGCTTAAATTTGGTGATGTCATTCTTCCCTAACCCCCACGAGTCACAAGGCACAAGGCAGCTGCATTCCTGAACTTCGGAGTTCGGGTGGAGATAAGTAATAACTAGATGTAAATGAATTACATTACTGTGGTTGTGAACATAGCTCTGTGCATCTAAATTATGATTTATATCAGGATCCTATCTTGTTTTTGAGAGTTTTCTACTTGTTAACAAGGCAGCCCTTGTTCTCATGGCATCCTCCAGGCATAATAGTTTCTGGGAAGCCAAATAAGATCACTCTTGAAACTGCAAGACAGCATTCCAAGACTTTGCAGCAGAACACATTGGCCAAATTAGGACTTCTGAAGACTGTTAACTAACAAATAAAATCTTTTTTTTTTCTTTCTTTGTGGCATGTCTTCACTACTATAAAACATTAAGATCAGAACCGAAAATGTGAGCAATTAAAATGAAAATGTAATCATCTGCAAGAAAAGATAAATTTGTATTAAATGGCTAATACTTCACAGTCCTTTTGATATTACAAGTACTTTTTAAGAAAATATATATTTTATGTCACAGTAATTTTTATTATGTGAAACATGTGATCTCTTTGGAATTATGCACATTTATAAACCACAGTCATTAAAACAGCATGCGACACAAAGTAGTTTGATTTTGGAGCTTTGCTAATATTTGGTGATTTTCCTCAACTTTATACCTGAAATATATTTAATTTATTCATTTTGCTAATTATCCACTAGTATTTAAAGCACTTGGATGACTACTAACCCAGACTACTGCTTCTTCCTTAACAAGTTTAATGATTTTTACAAGGGAAACCAATGTTTTTTAAAGAGTCACTTAGAAGCACATGAAAAATGTTCAAGGACATTGCTTATTACACACTGCAATTCTATGAGCTGCTATAAATTAAACTCCCAGTCAAAACACTTCTACCAGTGAGAATTCACTTTTCCATACACTCTGCAAGGGTTAGAGAGGAGAGGGTGCTCTGGTCTGGAGTCAAAATAAGGTGCAAAATAAGGATTTAATGAGGACATTTTGTTATGGCCAATATCAGCACTGGCCCTTCACACTGCACAGCAGCCATGAGCCTCAGACAGAGCCCCAAAATGGTTTGCAGACCAGGTTGCTCACATTTTATGTTATTTAAAATATAAGGTGGTGAAAACTACATCCCCAAATCAGACCAGAAAACATTTCCTCATAGGACCAGAGCTGCCAGTCCATCACTCCCATGTCCTCTCCCTTTCCCCTGGATTTTAATCACCGTGCAGCCATTAAACACGTATGGAAAGATGTTATAGATACCAGCCAGGCAGAATGGCTGTAAAAGGAATAGAACAGCAGAGGCAAGATGACTGGCAGATAGGGTTGCCACATCCCCCTTAAAGAGACTGCTCCTTTTCCACACCTTATGTCTCTTGTACCATAAAAATATGCATAGATGTATGTGGGAGCATCATAGCAGATTTCTTGGGATGCGTGCCATGCATCTGAGCTCCGAAGCTGGCTCAACGTTGTCACCATTAAGTCGCAGTGTACACAGCAACACTTCAATCTAATTTCAATTAGGGAAAAGTTACACAGAAACTTCTTTGAGAGTACACATGACCCTACACATAAATACCAATTAAATTCAGTATCATCAGTGTCTTTGCAGTGAACATTGATATCACCAGTGAGAGGAAGGAATTTAAAATGAGGCAACGCTTGATGACATTACCTCCATCTACAAACTCTGCCTGTGTTAACTAGTACGTCAACGATTAGTAAAACAGTGGGATTCATCTGTGAAGAAATGGGGTGAAAAGTAGAAATGACATGAAATTTTCATTGCAGGCAGTTTTTATGTGACATAAGGTAGAATATTGCATTGCTATGCAACAAAATGCTACCTGGTAAATGAAAAAAAGCTTAATCTGCTGGGAAGTTACAGACACCAGCAGTGTTGGCAGTTGCAGCTGAGATAGCAGAAGAACTAACTAAACTAAAACTACTTCTCACACCAAGGACATACAATCTCAAACCAGTTGTTTACATGCCTAAATATCCCGTGTCCTGAACATGGACAAAGCTGTAGGAAATCTGAAAAGGGACTTTGGGTGTCATTAAGAAAGATCAGTGAGATTGTGCCTGTTTATATGAGGATACTTGGGATACACAGGCACTGCATTTAGACTTGAGCCATTTCCTTTTGTTTGCCCATCTTTTGTTTAGAAACAATGGGACAAAAAGTGTGGCAAGTTAGGGCTTTACTTCTTGACAAACACTTTTCCATTCCAAAGCCAGGAGATTTCCCTAACATGCAGATTACTTGAGGGAGATAAAAATGTGCCCTTTAAGCCCTTTTTCCACAAAGCCAGCACCTCCCAAACCTGAAAGGCCAGGAGGAAAAGTCATCCTGAAAGTATTAAGGCTCCTTGCACACCATCGCTCATTGGTGACTGGGGAGATTTTACAGTCTTTCAAATCTTCTTTCAATCACAAGATGCCTTAAATGGACAGAAGGTCTTAAAATGTGCTCTCCATCTCCCCAGTTGAGAAAGATACATTGAAGGGGGAGGGAGGGGGATTCAGGCCACAACACAAAAAGCATTAATGCAAAGAACAGTGGGGTCTCTCCCTAATTTGACTTTCTCTACAGGTGGTCTGCAGCTGCATCCAAACAGGTTACACCACCGCCTTCCCATGGGCATTACAACAAAGTAGGATCTGTATTCACAAGAATACATTTGCTGGCATGGGCTGATTCAGGTCTAAGAATAAGAAAAAAGCATTTTTCAACATAGCCTGAGGTAACTCTCCGTGCCAGCAGAAGACAGTAGCACTCTTGTTTCACTTGCTGTGCGTGATGATAAAGGATATCAGAAACCTACTTCATGTGACTCACTGAGGTCCACAGCCAGATTCCAATTGATTAATTTTATTTGTATTAGTTTGTTCTCCATCGACCACACAACAGGCTAGACCAGATCAATAAGCAATATTCTGTTTTCTATTGACTCGGGGGGTAATTCGCACTGGGCCCTGCCACTGCTGCATCTGATTTTATAGCTCTGTATATCATCATGGAAACAGCAGGGCTCAGAGACCACTGGGAGCAGGCAGAAATGGGAAAAAATTGCAAAGGCAAGGTGAGATATTGGCTTTTAAACTGTTGCAACAGCCAGAGGAGAGGTCTGTGCTGTGGGTGCAGAGGGTGTTTCACCTTGTGCCTCAGGAGTTCTGAAGTGAGGGACGTGCAAACGTGCCCTTGGCAATGTACAGAAATGATGATGTAGGGATGAGATGAACACGAAACTGCTGTGCCACAGTTCCAGCCCTGGGACAAGGCTGTGAGGTGGTGCTGGCAGCAGTTACACCCTGGTTGGGTTTGCAGAGACAGAGCTGTAACCCATTAGTTTGGCACTGCCAAAATCCCTGCTGCCGACACCAGCACAAGGAGTTGAACCTGTGGAAGTGTGAAATGGCTTGGTGGGGTTTTCTTAGAGTGGATAGTGCATGTCTGCTTACATGGATTCCTGTACAATTCAGATAAAACACACTATCCCAGAAGTTCCGAACCATTTTCCTCTTATTTTGTTTTTTTTTTATAATTCCATAGCTTGTTCAGAGTACCCTGGGAGAGATATCTGCTCACTAGAAAATTCCAAATAACTCATCTTCGCATTCCTCAATCTTTATTTTATATATTTTTAAGGCTTTCTCTTCTTGAAGTAGTGGATAACTGTAAATAAAAGAGCTTTTGCCCCAAACTGTCTCACACCTCTTCTTCCCCATGATCTTGCTGACATCCTCAATATAAGCAGGACAGCTCTCATTACCCCTGCACAGACAAGGACACTGACTGTATTCTAATATCTCTTTTTCCTTAAAGCTGGTGAAGCTTCCTTCTGCCCCAGGTCTCAGATTCCTTGAGCTGCTGTACCACAGCAGAGAGCTGGCTTTTCAGTGTCTCCCACAATCTTGGCTTTTCTACACGAGACAGAAAAATCAGGCTGGGTGCTGGGGTGGGTGTATGCAAGGGGTGGCAGAATACAGCCCAGTGTGTTCTTCCTATCAAATACACTTGAAAAACTTTAATGAAAAGTCTTCTCTACTTCCTACTAACAGATGTTTCCAATTTTTTCTCTCTCAGCACTTTAAACCACCATCTTTAGTTTTCATGTCTAAGAGACATTATTATAGGATACATCATAATGATATACTGTACATTCATATACAGTATCCCATACAATGACTAGTTGATTTATAATTCAGATCCAATAAAGGGAAAAATTGATTTAACTGATGACTAGTGAAATACTAAATGCATTACAATGTTTGAAAAGAACATCCTTTTCTTGCAATGCGAGTGACATAATAAAATTAAATATGGATATAAGATAATGCCCATTATTATTAGGCAAGTGGAATCAAAGGGAAGAAAAGGAAGAAAATCAATCTCTATGGATCAAGGAATGCCTAAACTTCCTCTTCAAATGTACAAAAGCATGAAGACAAATGGAAAAAATTTCACAAATAAAGTAAATTCAAATAATCTTAAATTACAGTATAAAGTTAGTTTTCCATTTACTGGTCTTTGTCCATCAGGACCTGCAGCAGCACTGCCACATTTGGGTACCATATTGGGGTAACTGAATTCCAGGGTCATTAACCTTTGGGTTTTTAAACTCTGTGATAAATGTCTGCTTTTCCAAACCCGTGTAGCAGCACAAAGCCTCGATTTAGCCCCACATCCCAGAAACTCATAGCCTTGTCCTTCATCTCACCCCTTCACCCAGCAAACCCCGGGCGAGGCTCATCCCCACTTCTCACCCCATCCCAGAATACTCACAATCAATACCGAGGCGGTGCAGCCACATTTCCATGTCTCATTGCAGAAGCTTTACGGCTGCTCCCCTTTTCCCTGTGCAGCTGTGTGTGCAGGGAGCCTGCCCGGGGTGGTGGGGAGAGCATCAGCAGGTGGGGAGCACAAAGCCAAGGTGCCAGAGAGCTGCCTCAGCGTTTGGAGCAGCTCCTCAACATATTGAACGTTTCCAGGTCACAAATCGAGGCCAGGCACCCCAGAAGTAGTTGGGATTTTAACTTTCTTTAAGCATCTGCTGGAAGTCAGTCGCTCCAGCATTTGCACATATCTTTGTTCTTCCAGATGGGTAAATTGCTTCTAATACAAAATAACTCCGAAAGCGGCTGTGATTGCTCATACAGACTTAGATTGATGGTCAATTTTTTATAGTCCTGGTGCAGGATTTTTTCCCTGTAGGAACAAGTGTATTTTGCTTCTGGAGAAGCAGTGTCAGGCAGTAATCACTGCTGGAACCAACGGAGTTTATTATATTGAAAGAATCATACAGTCGTTATAATCAAAATAACACCCAAGTACTGGCACTAAGCTACACCTCACTTCACTGTTGCATCAGCAGCATTTTTTAAAAGATTTTAGAGATTTCAGATATCTTACAGAAAAGTTATTATATCTAAAACTCTCTCCGGGGTTTTAACCTGTATTATGGAATTCAACAAAACATTATTAACTAGCTCAGAAAAATGCACCAGCAGAATCTGAGGGTCAGCTAATTTGTGCTTAAACACCTCCATTTGCATGTGCAAAAATGGATAATTATGTTCATAGTTGCCCATTCATGTGTACAGATGGGTGCACCCACACATTTTTGTGGGATAATTTTTGGAAGCCTATAGAAAATATGGTCTTTAAAGATTTTAATAAGGTTGGCAAAACATACTTTTTCTGCATAAAATTATGTAGTTCCCAAGTCTAAAATTACTTTGATTTAAAAATGAAAATTGGCAAGGGATTAATCCATAATATGGTCTAATTACTTTTTTCTTAAAAATTAAATGGTCAAGATCTTAACTCAGAATAGTGGTTACTGTTCGTGAACTGAAACTAAGAAACAGAACTGAAAAAAGGGATTTTATTAGGTGTCTAAATATGTATTTAGCTAATAGAATCCTCTTACCTTTGCCTGAATAACAGGTATAATAATTCTGAAAACATATTGAATTTATACATCTGAAGCATAAAGCCCTACTAATTATATTTTTATGAGGTTGAAATGCAAACTGGCCAAAGCTTGGAAATAAAAAGTAGAACTGACTTGCTGTCATTAACTTGCAAGAACACACACATTCATGAACACACGCACTCAAACAAATAAAGCCAGAGAAATACGGACAGAGGATGTCAAAAACAGATCATTAACACATCTTTTGGCCCTCACCGATGGCACTGTCAACTTTTATTTAACCTTTGCATTGTTTAAAATGCTGCAAGTTTAATTTTGTGTTTATCCAAGTGGACTCAGCTACGTTCAAAGGGTGTTTGCCAGTGTGTAAGGTATCTGTATTGCTGAGCACTGCTCGATAAACAGATCAGGTTTGCAGTGAGGACTGAATTTTCCCTGTCATGTTCAGCAGGATAAAAAAAAAAAAAAAACAAAACAATATTAAAGCAAGGATACTTTTTCATGCTCTCTGGTATTTTATTATTTCTTTGTTTGCAGAGGTTACTTCTACCAGTAAGTAAATATCCCTGTGAATTTCTCTTTGTCCTTCATCAATCAGAACCGGTCAATTATCAGACTAGTGCAACTAGATCAAAACTCCAGGCTGTGCAGTCATATCACCACTCATATTATTACTAAAAGCGCATCTATATTCCAAACTGGGATACCATAACCCCTTTGTCATTTTCCAA
This sequence comes from Notiomystis cincta, assembly GCA_013398075.1. Classification (NCBI taxonomy): domain Eukaryota; kingdom Metazoa; phylum Chordata; class Aves; order Passeriformes; family Notiomystidae; genus Notiomystis; species Notiomystis cincta. The sequence continues at coordinate 79,486 of VZRX01013559.1, read as the reverse complement.
TAAAAAAGACCATACCAAATAGGCAGAGCACACCGTAATTAGCAGCTGGCAGAGAAAGCTGTAAATCTGTATGAGTTCTGAACGATTTGCTTACATTGTTGCTTTGTTGACAAATGATGCTGTACATGTTAATGTTCCTGAAATGTCCCCATTGCACCTGACGTGCCAATAAATGCCAGCCAGCTGTATGAATTATGGAAATAAGATTTTTGTTTATGAAGGTATCCCAGACATTTATTTTACTGCATGCCTCTTGACAGATTTAATGTCTGGAGTTACATTGAGAAGATATTTGCTACCTGACATAATGGATAATGGAAACTTTAAAGGCTTTTTTTAATGATGAGACTAATATTTTTTTTTTTAATTTTACCTTGTGGCTACACATTTACTCCCGATATAAAGCTTGCATATTTTAAATGAAATGATACTAAATTGTTCCTAATGTACCATGAGTTGGATGAAGCCAGTGCTGCAGCGTATGAGAAAACAGAGGAAAAGTAGCTCTGAGAGCTACTAAAACAAGAGCACTGCATGCAAGTTTTCCTATTTCTCTGAGTTTATTTTATCTCCTGTGCACATTCACTAGTATATCATTAGTGCACAAAGGTAGCAGTTAAATCTCAGGCATTTCAAAGTATGATAAAATCTTTTAACAGTTGTATTTATAGCAGGCTCCATAAAACATTCATTTAATATGCTAAGGCAAGGCACAGAGAACATAGAAACTTGTACAGTTACTGCCTATATTTAACTATATTTAACTGGATTCAGAACCAAAAAATCTGTTCCTGAACTCTGAATATTTAAAAACAAGGTGTATGTTCTTAAGTAAGACACACAAAAAATCCCTGTAAGTATGGGAGTCATGAAAACTCTTATTCCAACCCTGCTTTTAGCAAGCATCCTTACTCTAGCCAGGGAAAAATTATCTCAGTTATCCCATCTCTGACACAAACTGAGACCAGACTTGTCTGGGGACAGGTTTGCAGGTTACTCTGAGTTTCCCCCAAAGGTGGTTCTGCTGTGGGAGGCCCTGGAGCCCTCCCTGTGCCGGGGTGAGCAGCAGGTGCTGGCTCCTGGGAATCCCAGCCCCACATTTTCCCTGCCCTCTGAGTTAGGGAACCTGATTCCTGCTCCAAAGTGGAAAAATTTCGCCTGGCAGAAGAGCCTGTACTACGCAAGCTCTTCAATTCTTCCTCTATTAGCACATGTTAGTGTATTGTCAAGAGGAACAATAGCAACCCCACAAACTATTTATTCCATCAAGAACAATTTATTGTCTTTTGTAAGTTCGTTTCCAGCTTCTGAAGCTCAAGAGAGAAAAATCTGCTGGTTCTTTAAAACTTCAGATGTTAGGGACTATTTGTAGTCATCATATAAATGGGGGTGGTAACCAAATTAACCAAATTCATTTTGTAACCACAAATCATTCCTATTAAAATACTCCCTTCTCACCCCACCTCAAAAGAAGAATAAGAATAATAAGAAAAAAAGGACTCCAGATGGTTAAAATTATTTTTAAGCAAATATTTAGTGGTTACAGTTGAATTCTTCTGGCACACATTCTCCACTACAAAAATGACACCCCACATTCACTGTGTTAACCATTTTCCAATGTGCCAGCCAAATGAATGCCTCAGAGAACACACACACACACACACACACACACACACACACACACACACACACACACACACGTTATGGAAGCATTATCAGAAATGCTATAGTTAAGGTTCCTTTGCAATTTGGGCAGAAAGTGAGGCTATTTTACACTGTGTGGTAGAATTTCATCCCCAGGTATGGCAGGCAACTCCTCAACAGAGAGCTGAGTTTTCTACAGAAATCCCTTTCTTGAAGCACAACTGGTTTTCAGCATATTCCTTTATTGCAAAATGTCACTGGAAATTCTATTTGGGGAGTGGGGGGAAAAGGCTGCAACTCTACATTCACAGCAACTGCCATCTCCATATTTTGCACAGTTTAGGAATGTTTCACTAAAAGAAAAAAAAAAAAAAAGCGCCTTATTTTATTTGCCATACCCTAATTTTAGCCTGTGTAAAGAAGCCCAAGGAACTCCCTTTGTTGCTCTGACAGTTGCTTTAATTCTCCCATGTTTTTCCTCGGGCTCGTTCACACGCTGACCCACACGACTTGGAGCACACCGAGGGTGTATCCCTGCGTCGTTCCCAAGAGATTTAACAGCCACCAGCTCTGCACACACGCCCTGTGTGCTCCCAGCTCCCAGCCCGGAGCAGACTGGTGGGAGCGGAGGGTGCAGGCAGCAGCACTGGCACCGGTGTGGTGCTGGCTGCGCTGATGGACGGCCGGGGAAGGTGTCCCCCCGTGCAGCTCCTGCAAACTGGTTGCTCCAGTCTGGCATCCCAGGAGGTTTGCCAGATGGAGAAACCTTCTCCGCAGCAGAACTGCAAGCTGTGCTTCTCGGGAAACTCGAGGCTGTAACCCTTTCCCTCTTCCTCCACATACCCTGTTGCTTCCAGATTTCTCTCGATGCCTACACATAAACAACCGAGACGAAATCTTCATTTCTCAGAGACACACAAACTTAACTCGCTTCTAATCCTTTTTCCAGCAAATTAACCCCAGATAACTTAACACTGTATATATAGCTTTGGGAATAGAAGTTAATTCATTCTAGGTCAGAGCTAAAACTGTGCATGTGATCTGCATGAAATGGATGAGTGTATTGTGGATGCTCACATATTTTTAAGCAGAAGAGGAGTCTGTTGTGAAGTTGCAGTGCTTGGATATCGTGATGCCTGCATGGGCAAAAATTAAGGTTGCTTATCTGGTGGTCTTCTTCACCTTTAGTTGAAGAGACACTGCCAGTAAACTCTGATGCAAGCAGCATAACGTTAACAAAGGTTTATTTTGGTAGCGGTTAAGGTCTGAATTATATATTTATTTTTTTTACAGAAAGGAAATACACATCTCTGTCTTTGTGTATGTGCATATGCACACCTGTTTTACATTGGTGTAACTCCTCTGATCTTGGTCTTTTACATCAGGATGCTGAAAGGTAAATCTGACCCATACCATAAAGCTTCCAAAGGGCCAAGTCTCATTATTTTTGTTCCAAAAGCCTATATTTTGCTCAGTGGAAGATTAAAACTAATGTATAGCAGAAGAGCAATGTAAGGAATCCCAGGGCAAGTCTCCATCCTCCTCTGGGTACCTGCACAGTGGGGTAGTGCAGGAACTCGGGTTCCACTATCCTTTTTCTCTTTCACGTGCATGGAATTCATTGAAAGTAGTGGAGAGGAAATTATAGCAGTCTCACAGGTCTCTAACAAGAGATCACTGTGTGGAAAAATGTGACTTGTCAAGAGCTACTTTCTTTGTATTGTTTCATCAGAAAAACATACCATAAAGAATAGCTGAAACCTAAAAGCTTTGCATTCCTCTTCCAGTACTAAATCAAACCAGATATTGGTAAAAGGTGCAATTTCACTGGAGACATACCAAAAGGTGATAATACTCCTACTGACTGAGGCCAATGGCATAAAACATGTACTCCTTTTCCAGTACCTTATTCCATTAATATTTGCATTTTCCCTCTGCAGTTCACTGTTTAAGTAGTCTGTTTACAACCAAGAAAATAAACACAAAAATATCAAATAAACAAAGGGAAGGGATCTAATTAAAGCCTAAATTTACTTACTTTGGGGGAGGAATTACTCTCAAACATTCCTGCTCTTTCCTCATATAGGTAAAAGTTCACTACCAAGGAAGAAAACCTCAGCTGAGCATAGATAATTTGTATTTGTGAAGGAATAAAACAGTATATGTATTCTTCACAGTTTCACACCTGTGTTCCCTCAGAAGAGAGGAGCAGAGCAAACCCCCACCACAGCAGAGGATGCTGCCATCCAACACTCCTGAAATGGCAATGGGGAGTGGAAGAAGTGGCCACCAGGGCCAGGTTCTGTCGTGTTGCACCTTCTGATGGAAAAGCAAAGCCCAGGAAGATGCCTCAGTGCCAGGAGGGTCTGCAGGGCACTGCTCTGCCAGGGGCTGGTTGGAGGAAACTTTACCTGTCTCACTCCCTGTTCCTTATGCTTTGTGCTGAAGAGTGGCACATTGATTAATTACTCCTCTAAAGTGCTTATAAAGCATCAGTCCAAGGCAGGTTTACTAGGTTGGGGCCTCCTGTGATTTATTGAACTAAGGAGAAAAGCAAAGGCCATTTGAGAAGGAGCATTTTCTTCTGGAGGGAGGAAAAAAAAAAAAAGTAATTTAAATTACTCATCCTCTGCTCCCCCCAAATGAAAGTGTCTGACCCTGCAGAGCAAAGCCAAAGACTTTCTTCCTCTGAAATTTATTCAAAAAGATAAACAGCAACAGAGTTTTACTCCATTTCTCTTTTAAAGCACACCCTGCAAATGGTAAGAAAAGAAAGAGCCTGAATCCACTGGTAAAAAAGGTCTGAAATGTTTTCTTTTGCTGATATAGGGAGCTGATCAGAGAATTTAAAAATGATTAGAGCAGAAATTTTCTAATACTTTTTGCTTTCTCAAGACTGTTGTTGGAAAGGAAGAAGAGAAAGCAAAGCACAGGCACAGTCACACACACACGAGGCATATCCACAGGAAGGATTCATTTGGTTCTGGTTTGTCTCTGCTGCTATTTTGCTTTTTTTTTTTTACCAGTAGTAAACTGGCACTTCGGGTTTACTTTGCTTCACTTACTAAAGCCTTTTAATAGTATATAGTGCAGGAATGCGAGAGAAAAGGATTCCCATATGACAGAGATCCTTTGATATTGTTACTTCAACCAAAACTTTGAAATACAGTAGCTGGTTTTGTGTGTTGCATATAACAATTTTTCCCCGAGTCTTAAAGAACTTTGATTTACTTAACTGCTGTCGCTGATGTGACTCACAGAAAAGAAAGTATGAAAAGGCTGAGAGAGAGGAATGGCTCATGTGTTAGTCTATTTGATGGCACAGGATTATATGGGAAAATAATTAGTGCAGTCTCTAAAAAGAGTCTACAAAAAACAGTGGTAGCAAAGAAAAAGAAAGAAGATAATGTCAAATACTTTCGATAATTTTGTCACTGTTTTACTACAGTATTATGCAGGTTTTACAATTTATTTCTGTGTAGTAGCTAAAGTTACACTAAGCAGGAAAGCAAGTAAACACACAACCTACATCTCAGCAGAGCTTTAAAGTGTGAGAGCATCAAAGATGCCCCTGGAAATTGCAAGTGGGGTTGTTAATTCTGTTAGAAGAAATTAAGGTTTCTCCTGGAGTGAGGAAAGGTGATTTGGGGATACCCACCCCACTCCAGCACTGGCAGTCTGTGCAGTCCCAGCTGCTCACTTGTGACCACCTCCAAAGCAGATTGCAGAGGGCTCTGGGAGCAGCCTGGAGAAGGGCACCAAACAGCTGGGATCCAAATTCCCTGCCTGCCAGTGCATTGTCCTGCCCCAGACAGAGCCACCCAGCACCCAAAATTTAAAGGGGAATAACAGAGAATCATAATCCCAGAACAGTTTGGGTTTGAAGGGACCTTAAAAGTCATCTCATTCCAACACCCTGCCATGGCCAGAGACTCTTTCCACCTGACCAGGTTGCTCCAAGCTGGCCTTGAACACTTCCAGGGGTGGGGATTTGCAGGTCTAACATGTGACTAGGAGGCCCTGACCCCACAAAGCTGAAGAAGGGCAGAGTTCCCTCCAGAACCTGCTGAGGTGCCTTGTCCTTGCTCTGCTCAGGGAAAAGGAATTGCCTCTTACCTCTCTGTGGTGTAGTTTACCTATATGTAAAATGAAGACAGTGCTTGCCCTCAAGGGGTGTAGAGAAGCTTAATTAAGCAGGAGATTCTTAGCCTTAATCAGACTTCTCTCACTTGCTAAGTACACGGGAAATCCTTCCGTTCAGGAACAAACTTGACACCATGACAAATGAATCAGCTTCCTTACCATTTTGCCTTTGGGAATTATTTTCCTTGGGAACAGATATTTATGAAGCTATGAAAAATAAAAAAATTACCCAAAGCAAATAAAAAAAAACCCCACCCAAATCTCCACATTTCTATCACTGCTGATGTTTTCCCTTCATATTAAATGCTTCCTGTAATTTTATTTTTTGGGGATCTTGCCTTTGGGAATTAGGTAAGGACATGTATGACAGAAGTTGTGATAGGTGTCCAAGGGGCAGCTTCTTCATCCCATCCCATCTCTCAACCCCAATCTTTTCCCTCTGTGGATATGATGATTTAGGAGAGGGGGGACCCCATCACCATCACTGCCAGTTGACTTGCCTGCCATAAACAACTAAAAATTGGTCCTGCCAGGTGCTGGGCAGCTTTGGTGACATCCAGAGCCTTCTGTGCAAGGACTTCAACACAGGTTGAGAAGCTCAGGAGCATTAAGGTGGCATCCAGAAACACAGAGTATCACATCTGTTTTAAAGGCAGTGGGTTATTTCTAAATAGAGCCAACAAAGACAGGCAGGAGCATTTAAAAAAAAAGTCAAATTTCACTGATTTCACTGAAATATTATCTATTTGTGGCATAAATAGATGCGGAGCCAAATAATTCTGAAGTATCTAAATTCCACCTTCCCTCTCCCACTCACAGAATCTGCTTTAAAGCAAAAATATCAAATTAATATGAGAATGATAGTTCTCACGGTATCTCCTGCCAGCCTAAGAAGGTACAGAGGATATCCTGAGAAACTCTGTTCTTAGGAAATATTAAGTCCAGTTTTGAAAGCTATTAAGGGTTCACAAAATTAAGAGAAATATCCAAAGTTTTGGTATTTGACTAGAATAAAATTTGAACTCTGGCCCTCTGAGAGTAAATCAACAGTGTGCATGTGAAATATGTTTTTTCCCTCCTAAGCAAAGCACACCAGTGGACCTGGCAGAGGCAGAACAGCTTTCAAATATAGCACACTCCTTTTTACCAGTGGGTACTCTTGGACCCAGCTTCTCCTGCTCTGCACCCGCCTGCTGGGAGGAGATCTGAGGCCGGGGCTTGACGTGAGATGAATCTGGGCCAAGTTTATTCATTTTCCAAATCGTGATCTGGGCGATGCCCTCCCATTCCCATTGCTCCTGTCACACCATTCCTCTGGAGTTCTGGCTCTTCCCCAGCCCGACCTCCCCCACCTCTCCTGGGACGCTCCCAGACACGAGCCCTGGCTCCGTGGTGGCTTCCCCAAGGAGACCTGGCTGACAGGACTGAAATACAAGCTTAGCAGAGGAATGTCCCCACTGTTTTACACTCCAGAAGCAGCAGAGCTGGGATTATTTACACAATCTCCTGGGAACTCCCGTGCCCTGTTCAGCTCCTCTTCCTCCCTGGTTTCATGGAGAACTCAACGAGGCAGAGCCTTCCTGCTTTCTAACCCCCCAAAATGGCTTTCCTACACCAACTGATGGAAAGTCCCTCCACACAGACCCTTCCCAGCTCTAGCCCATATTATTTTCTGCCTGAGCTCCTCCACCACGGAGGTTTCCTCCCCAGTTCCCACGCAGGGTCTATTTATTCCTCGGGAATGGGATGGTTAACAAGGAGACAATTCCATTTAGCAGTCTCTGGCAGTTGTCTGGGAGGTTTCAGGATGCTGATGGACACGTTGCTGCCCATGGTGCTCAATGCCTGTTAACAAAGCCCCTGCTCAGCCCAACCCACCCATTTTGACTCTCCAGGCTGTGCATCACTGTCCCCTGAATTGCACCTACACGAGCCACAAACTGGGTCACTGAGCCAATCTGGGTTAAAAATATCCCAGATATTCTTTAATGAAGTGTCAACAACCATTCTCAGGCCGAAGAGTGACCAGAACACCTCCTAATAATCTTGCTTACATATGCAAAAAGTATGTCCTAATCTAAAATGTATTTATAATATAAAATGGAGTTCAACATTTGACCCGAGTGTATCCCACTCTGTCACACAGAGAAAGGAAATAAAAATGTGTTGCTGTAATTTCCTTGACAGCAAAAAAACCAAAACAAACAAGAAACCTCACACATATATGTCTAGGCCAATATATATGATAATGTGAAACAATGAGTTAGATTTTTCATGGCCATGTTGAAACTCATATTGTTACTTCTAAAACTGCAGCCGACAAACGCGATTTTTTTTCTTAATATGAAAAATCTAAATAAATAAATACATCCTTAAAACTTCCTTGATTAAAACTTTTACTGAGTTTTTATAGAGTTTGGAAGGGGAAGATTTTACAGCCAGGGCTGTGAATGCTCACAGAAAAAAATAACATAATGATGATTACTATTGGTTTCTGTTGTTGTTGGTAGTTTATTATTATTACTATTATTATTATTATTATACTATTGGTGGTGGTATCACCATCTGGATTATTATAACCAGAGGAGTGACAAGATGCCCTAATCAGATCCATGCCCCATTGTGTCAGGCATTATAAAATGAGAGTGAGGAAAAAGTTTGTGATCGTATCAGTTAATGCAGACAAAAGGTGCAGCGAGAAACGGAGGCACAAAGACAAGAACTGACCCCAGAGCCCACGAAGAGAGACAATGTTAAGTCTCCAATATCCAGAGTTAGCATCTATTTAAACACAGATTTGTTTGTCTAGACAAATATATATGTATTAATGCATATCACATTATGCAGCTTGAAGAAAGCACAGCAAGATTAACAGAGAAAAAAAAGGAAATAAATGGGATTTGCTCTTTTGTTTTCCATAGGTAAAATATCTCAATCCAGACTGGACTGATTAAAAGTGGTGCAGCACAGAGCAAACACGAGATTGAGCGTTGCTGGTGACTAACTTCAGTCAAAAGCAGTGCTCAAACCACAGCCCATTAATAAAAAAAAAAGAAATAAAATTCTGAGAATAACTGTTGGTAGGATCTGACCCTGATTCGAACAAGCCATGGCACTGTACTTCCTATTGGGATATGGACAGCAAATAAGGAACTTGGTGCTATTCCAGCTGAGGAAGACTCTGGTTTAAAGCAGGCAGACAGTGTGTATTTTCCAGCACAGAGAAATTTCTTTTAGCTCTCACAATCAATCATTAAATTCCTGAGGTCGAAAAACCTCTCTTGTATTTTACATATTTGAAAACAATGAGTTAACCAGGAAACAAAAAGGAATTTTAATTATTTTTAATATTTTTCTTCTACTCTGATTTTGATTTGTATTATAATTGTAATAATTCAAACATTTGGCATTATGTACCTTCTCTTAGATTTACTTTGTTAGGTGCCTTACAAAGACTGTCTTATTAGTGAGGCTGATATAATTAATTTTTTTTTAAAGAAAATATTTTTAGAGTTGTTTCTGTTTAAATAGGCCAGATATTTCAGCCTCATTTACAGATGTGAACATGCCCAAAATATTTCAGCAGCTTAAGCCCTTTTTCCGCGTTGCATTTAAACAGTCAATTTTCGAGAGCTGCTTTTTGTCTCAAAGTTATTTAAAGTCTCATCTTGTCATTAGGCTACACTGAGTAATCTAGAGTTCAGGTTTGCACATGACAGTTAATAATTTTAAATTCTAGAACAGAAGAATTCAAAATTAAACCTTACACTACCTAGATAAACTAGTTATTTTTTAATCAATGGAAAATAATTTAGTCCTGAGTGGAACTGGTTTTTTTTCCCAAACAAGTTTTTACTCTAGCATTCAGCTCAAATTCATAAAAAACAAATAGGCAAAATGACATTTAGCTGCAAGATCACATTTCTCTAAAGATAAACTGTAAGCTCTGCACAGCCATTGCTACCAAACGTTGTTTATCCGAGCTTTAAATTCTACTCCCAAATTTGAATAGACTGCAGAGCTAACAGTGTTTCTGAGGAGCAATATCAAAATATGTGCCTCCTGGGTCTAAAAACCACAAGTTATTTTAGCTTCTGCTAAGAATTGAGGGATTTAAAAAAAAAAAAAAAAGGTGGAGTACAGTAAGTAAATAAATAAATACATTATCTACCTTCATGACCTTTCTGTTCCTGCAAGCAAACAGCGTCCATCATTTGTAACTTGACTTTCCATAAAAGTAACAGTTCATAAAAATCTGTGAAACTACTACCGGGAACAAACAAATTAAACAATGACAATGTAATAAAATAAAACTGCTGTTCTACTTCTATAGCAGAAGAATTGCTTCTTCGCTGGGATTAATACATCTTGCAGAAAACAATTTTAAATAATGTGTAACATATGGATTCGGCTTTTATTATTCTTCTAAAAGAAGACAATTATATTTATGTGATAAACTGTTCAGTGTTAGTACCATAATGTTTATATTACTGGCCACTTAAATAGTCTTTGGCATAGTTTTATAAGGAACAGAAGCCTCCAGATCTTTTGAAATCCATCTTACAAAGTAAGTCCTGTCTGTTACTTGGAATGCAATGATTTTATGTAGTTTTCTTGCTGGGGAAAAAAAAAATGTACTGTAGGTAATCTCGTTGTTAAACTGCATGCATGATAACTTTCTGATGTTCTGGCTACAATTCCTATGGCATTTTAGGGCTTTCTAACGAAAAGTGTGACAGCCTTGAGCTGTCGGGAAATAGGAGGGGAATTAAAAAAAAAAAAAAAAGAAAAGCCAGCAACTTTCAATTTTAACTTTTTGGAAAGAAATGGTGACAATACAGTGTTTTCTGGGTTTAACCTTTTCAAGGTGTTTTTCCTTAATCTCCTCGCTCCTCTAAGCAGCCAGTTGCTCTGCTCTCTGATTATGCTGGGAGATTACGTTTAAGAAAAGAGTGAGTTTCGTGTAGTTTTCAAGGAGCTGCTTTTGTCCCCATTATATTCCAGATAATTTTCAAAGAGATTACACAGGAGCCACCAGAGTATTTATCTCACAATCTGCCCGGGCTCCTGAGCCCAGGCTGTATGCATTTCTGAAGGAAAAAGGAATGTGCTACCAAATAAATGTTTTCTGTGCCTGCTGTGTACATAGAATTTCGTTGTAAGCAATGCTGGCAGCAGCCTCTCTGCATTGCTGGGGTTCTGCTATCCAGTGTGTCAGTCACATAACAAGATCATTTGGAAAAAATTATGCAGGGTGAATAAATGTATTTATCTGGGTTTATCTAAAAAAAAAAAAAAAAAAAAAA
>VZRX01013559.1:0-59575 GCA_013398075.1 Notiomystis cincta | reverse complement strand
TTTGTTGTTGTGTTGGTTTGGGTGGGGTTTTTTTATTTTCCTTTTTATTGTTCCTGATTTTTGTTCCCCCTTCCCCTCCTCCCCACTTTTTTTTTTTTCTCCTTATTTTAAAGAAATAAAGCTGTGAAGAGAAGACACATCTCTTTCATTTTTTCACCCAGCTCCCTCCTCCCTCTTTTCTCTCGTTCCTAAATGCTTCCTTCAGAACCACCCAGCCCATTTGTGTTGACCTGGAGGCTCTGTTTCAAAGGCAGCTCCAGGCTCGTGTCAGCTCCACGGGCTGTGCCCGCTGAGGCAGAGCCAGCCAGGAAACCACTCTGGTTCCTGATAGCCCAGCTCACACAGACATATGGTCCCAGCAAGCTCAGAAAATCAGCAATATTAAAAAAAAAAAATCATAAAAAAATCCCAATATTTGTTCCTCTTCTCTCCCAGTTCATTGATAAAGAACATGTCAGTTAGGTTGAAGAATCCTGCTGGTTAAAGGTATCATCCTTAGCTGCTCATATGGTCTGGGCTCTTACTTGTCAATTAGATTAATCCGAGTCATTTTAGAACAATAAATATAAGTGCAGATGGAATATAAACATATTGAAGATTACTGTTTTTGACGGCTGTTGTTTATTAAATCAAAAATTATGTCCAAGCGAAGATTTTGTTGATATTTCAAATGGAAAAGTAAATTGGAATTAGATATTTCTTAGGAAAGAAAGCAAAACACAACAAAAAAAAGCAAATCCAAAAATGCAACAAACTGCCACACCACAACCTCAAAAAAAAAGGCTATGGGTAATAAAAAAGCAGTGATTTTACCTAAAATGCCACCTATGAACAACCTTTAGAGAAGGGATGTGGCACCTATAAACTCAAAACGCTAGGTATGTTGAAATCCATAAAATTTCCAATTAGTGCTTCAGAATTTATTGTGCACATATGGAAAATAATACTTGTAAAAGAGAAAGGGGTTTGTGCCTGGTGCTGTCAATACTGTGAAGGATGGGGTGATTATAAAGCAAATTAACAATACTTTTAAATGTGCATTCACTTATCTTTCCAATTAAATCCTTGTTAAACAACTGCACAGACAGTAATGGTGCTTCTGCAAAGCACTGATCAAGACAGTTTTATTGTAATTTTTACTCTGTAACAATTAATCAAGTAGGCATTTTCTTTATTATTAAATTATTTAGTTAATAAATATTCACAATCAGTTTATGTATTTCTGGTTCAAACTTTACTTTTAATTTTTTCCTTAAACTGAATCGTATCCTGTTGTATTCTCATAGAGGAAACAACAGAAATATTTCAGTTCTTTTTTTTTTTTTTTTCCCAAACAGTTTTTCTGTTACTGTGAGGCAATGGAAGGATAAGATTAAATTAACTTTTTTTTCCCCTCCCTCAAAGAAGAAGTATTTGGATATCTTTGGCTGTCCTTTTTCCTGTTCCACAAGGAACACTTCTCTGCAATAACACAATATTTAGCCTCTGTAAAAACTCCTGTATTTGCCCTTGCTTTGGTACATCAGTAGAGTACCAGAGCTGTAAAAACACAGTCATTGACCTTTGGATGGTCTGTGGTGCCTTGCAGTTAACACACAAGGTATTCCAAATGAAATAATGGCATGCAAAGGTCATCTGCACAGCAAACACCCAGCATTTTGCAAACAAAGCTTCAGATATAAAGACAATTAGGAACTCTCTTGTATTATGCATGAACCAACACTTGCTGAATGAACCAATAAGTATTGAGATCTGTATTTCTATGGGTAGTTTCCCTGAACATTTACACTTTGGGATAGAATCCTAGTGTTTCAGCAATGTGTTAGGAACCCTTTATGGCTCCATTTTAATTTTTTTTTTCAGTTAATTTAGTACTCATGATAATTGCTTGATTGACAGCCACAGAAAGTGAATGCCTTTCCAGCTATAGAGAAGATTAGCACATAAAGAAGGAATCTTCTAGTTCCTCACACAGGTATCCCTGGTCTTCAGCATGGAGATTGTTGAGGATTGATGGGAGGGTGTGTGGAAGCAGGACAAGAACAGCACAGGGAAGGTGCTCACTCTGTTACCTCAGTGTGTCACACACCTCAGGGCCAGGTTGGGTGGGGTTTGGAGCAACCTGGCCTAGTGAAAGGAGTCCCTCCCTGTGGCAGGGGTTGGAAAGAGATGAGTTCTAAGATCTCTTCCAGCCCAAAACATTCTGGGATTCTATAATCAGCATAATGGCTTCAAGCAAAGCAGAGAAAACTTGACTTTTACTTAAAGACTGATGGATAAAAATCTTCCCTTTTTCTTGTTTTTGCTTTTTCAGGCACTTTTTGCCCCAGCTTGGCCACATTTTGCTGTTGAAAAGCACCTCCCCCCTGTCCTCAGGTTCATACAGTGCTGCCTTGACTGTGAGCAGCCCCAGCTGGGGCCCAGGTCAGACCCTCCCTGGGGCTTTGGCCAGGACAAGGGATCTTTTCAATAGCACCTCATACCCTGGAACTGCCAGCACACCTTACACATCTTAACAGACCCATAAATATTATTTTATCCCTTTTCCTACAGGTGTGAACTAAAAGAATATCCTTATAAATACATGTGAAGGATTTAACTTCCTAGACCTCGCTTAAAATCAGCAGAACTCCTCCAAGTACCTTGTCTGTTTCTGTTTGTTTTTTTTTTAATTGTTTTTTGTTTGTTTGTTTGTTTGTTTGTTTGCTTTTCTTTGCATTTCAACTTTTAGACTTAATCAATAAAATGGAAATCACAAGAGGAATAAGTATCTCTGTCTAATGTCTCCAGCTATTACAGAAGCCTTTACTCTAGGTTCTCAGCCAGAAATATCAACTGCCCAGCAGCTCAGTTTCTAAACCCCAAATTTTTCAGTGCTTATAGACTAAGAAAAGTACGAATTTCCTGGTGTCAGTTTGGTACAAGCAGCTTCTACTGCCTTGATTCAGTGATTTGAAAAATGATGACTTGGAGTTTCGAAAGTGCTGAGAGATGTTATAGCCCAGTCCTCTTATGATCAACTGATCTTTTCAGCTCTTAATGGGAAAATAAATCATAGATAAAAGATAATCCTGTTGCACAGAAGCAAAAAAGGTGTGATATCAATAGACTTTTATAGAAAAAGAAAACTCTGTGAGAGGGATAAAGTAAATAAGGTAGTTTGTTCTGCTGCTGCTCGTGTTGGCAAGGCCAAAACCTTCTGCAGGAGCTGCCTACTTCAAGAAATGAGAATGAAGCACAAAATATATTCAGAGAATTTACTAAGATACCAGGCTTTTTTTTTAAATTGTAAACACCTTTTCATCCCACAAAATCTAGAATTTCAAGAGTCTTTTTATATTTTTACTGTTCTTATTTCTTCTTTAATGATAAAGCTGTCAACCATTAGTTTCTTTTCCTTTCATATTCACCAGTTCTCTCATTTCATTTTTGATGCTGCAGATGACATTAACAGTATAGGAAAAGGAGCCAAATAAAGCTTTGCTATATTCTAATTAATGAATATTCTAATAAAAAATACTTTGATATGGCAGCCAGCCTAGAGTGCCTTCTATGATCTTTAATTTTCAATGTGATACATGTTATTTATAGCCTCAAAATGTAGGTGTAACACAATGGCAAAGCAAGCAGGAGGAAAAGAGCCCAATGAGTATTTGGCCTGTAGAAGAACTGATTGCAGTCAATCTCTGCTATGCAAATAGGCTTTGTCAGAACATTTGTTTGCATTTATAATTAAATTAAACTTTAACTAAAATTAAAAAAAAAAAAAAAGTCGCTATGGCAAAATCATATGTATAAATCCTCCCTTCCCACTGCTAACTACTGAAAAATGAAGGTACAGGAGTTGACCTGAGGAGGTCACAGTAATTTCTGAGGGACTAGGATGTGTGGAGAGTGAGCTATTAACCATCATCCCACTGCAGAGGCTGGGAAAAAAGCAGCTTGGGAGCACAGAGCAGTTTTCCTGGTAACTTTTTTCCCTCATGAAGCCATCTGAAACTGCTGCTGATCTCAGCACCTAATTGACAGGAGACACCAGGCTCTGGGACACATTGGGTGGAGAATGCTCTCCCAAGCACACAATAAATAAATCCTGTTTTCCCCATCTCCCTGCAGCATTTTTTAGGTACACCATGGCACAGTGGGCTCTTTCCTGCAGGCAGGTTCCTACTTTGCACAGAAAAAGGGTGTCATTTATACTGTTGGAACAGTGGCTGGCCATCCTTTGTGTCTGTGCTCCTTGTTGAATGTTATGATTAAAAATTCCTGGGTTAATCTTTGGGGGCTGCAATGCTCAGCTCTCCCATTTCCCTCGTGTGGCGTTGGTGTCGCCCCTGGGGACTGCTGGGTGGCATTAGGGTTTACAGAAATTCAGCTTCAGCATTTCTGCATGCATTCACCTGAGGAAAACCTAAGTACAGACCTGGACAGAAATTTTTTATGGACAGGATTTTAAAGGATGTGTAAAGGGGGTTTGGATAGATATCATTCACTGCCCATCGAAAATCCACTCCATTGTGACATCAAATGCATGAATGCCCTTGTATCAATAAGGACTAACACAAGGAACAGTGATTTTGATAACTGATAAGATGATGACATAGTTCTCCAGGGGCATTAGTTTTCTTTGAATTTCCTTTGGTCACTCAGTAGGCAGATTTTTTTGCCCATGTCTTAAGTAACCAGTGCCAGAGTGGCTTTAATGTACTATTAACTCCACCGTTATATTTTCATTTTTCACAGTAGTATAAACCAGAAGAAAAAGGTGTCTGGTCCCTCTCTACTGCAAAAAGCCAGCTTAGACTTCTGTCTAGCTTTACAGTATCAGCCCATCTGTTTTAGGTGAAAACTTGAGCAGTAATGTTAACCTCAAGTATGTTAACCTTTGGATGCCACGAGATATGATAGACAGGACCATTATTTTTATGGCACAGTTTTTTCCTGAGCAAAGAGCCCAGGCAGTGAAGAAGGATAGAAAATCCCATTTTTGCCTATGTGTCTCCAAACAAAATACAGCTTACAGTCATTTGAAAGCCAAGGCAGGCTTCATTATCGACACACAAATACCCAACAACTATAAATTTAAGAGAACCTAAGTAATGAATCAAAACCGTGAGGCTGATTGGTAAATGATGATTTATTCAGTCTTGCTGAATTTACTGGCATAAATACTGATTTCTCATAAACCAGAGTTCACCCTCCAGTTTCAGCTGAAGACAAGACTGATCTGGAGCAGCTGAGGAGGTGGCAAACACCTACTGATCCCCTGAAACTTTCCCTAGAGATGTAAATGGAGGCTTGAAGGTGGGAATATTTTTACATCTCTCCTATCTCTCAATTTCATGAGAATATTTGAGTCAAAAGTCTTAGTTTATGTATAGTGCCAAGCTAATTGAGGAAGTTGTTCTCCAACAGCTATCACCTCCACACAGAATACAAAATATTTAACAGTTCTGGTAATAGTCTCCAGGTAACTTATAAAAAGATCATAAAAAGTAGGACAAAATGTTGCAGCAGCTTCACATTTATACTTGATTCATTCAAAAGTGTACGAAGTCTTTAATGCAATTTAAGATTTGGTATTTTTTCTAATTTCTGGGAAACTTTATTTTCTTTTTAAGTAGTATCATGAAGTTCACTATCATCAATGATATTTGCTAAGCTTTTAAATGTGGAGAGTTAGTCTTTGGGAAGAGCAGTAAACCATTTGGAGATGAATGTATTTGTCTTTCATCCTTGTTAGTTCCCAATGTCAGCTTGCACACCTGTAGCAGGATCTACTGATCCATGTTAGATTTCTTTAGGCCATGTATCAGTGAAAAGTTGCTCTTGTATTTGCAGAAATACGTTCATTATACACAGAATCTGTGTAAATATGGTCAGTAAATATATACAGGATGGTTCAGTAAATATATACAGCACAGTTCTAATTCTGCTTAGCAGGTCCCCAAAATATTCATCTTTCCTCTTTCATTTTCTGGGGTCAAATCTTTGTGTTCTCAAACCCAGAGGTAAATCTTCCACTGATTTTGGCAGAGCCAGCACTCCACTTTTAGTATTTCCTTTTAAGTTCTTTTCAGCACCTTTTTCTCTTTCACTGGTTTCCTTTGGATCTCTGCTCTAGTTTTTTTAAGGTTTTGTTTAACTTTCAACATCCAAACAATCTGCTATTTTTCCTTTTAATCTTTTTCTTTCCCCCTCACTTTGATTCCTTGGTTTCTGCATATGCTTTGCTTTTTGCCACCTTATTTCACATCTCCATTTCCTCCCATATTTTTAGATTTGTTTGTTGTTTGTTTCTCATCTCAAGTTTAACTACTATTTTCCTCTGCTTACTCTGCTCTTTTTCCTCTCTCCTAGCTGACATTTCCCTCTGTGCAATATCTTTCTACCTTCCTTTTCCCCTCTTTTCCACAGCAGGGCTCATCATTCTATGCCACTAATGTATAGCAGATTCTGAAATACTGTCATCTGAGACAGTTAAGTACTAAACAAAACATTACCAGGGTGGAGGAATCACTTACCCTGATTGACAACAAATCGTAACTTCTGTATTGTTGCCAGATTGCCGCTAACTCTGTATATTCCATCAACATCTAGACCTGGAAAAGAAACACATATTTCATTTTAGATCATAGAAGTATTTTTCTTTGTATGTCTGTCAGGAAGGCAGAAGCACCCTCACAAGTATGAAGAAGAGCAGCGCAGCGAGCGACTGAGAAATAATCCACCTGACAACAACTGAAGTGCCTCCTCACTGATTAAAGCAACAAGGAAAAATAAAAGTGGGAGATTAACTTAAGTGAATACAAAACACCTAGCTGCAATTATCTTGTAACTCTGTCAGCAGAATATGCTTCTGCAGGGGGATTTGAGTGTGACAGGAAAGCCAGAGGTGATCGGCTCTCGTGCTCATCGGCGGGGGCTGTTTGGGACAGGCACGGTGCCACCCTGCCTGAACGAGGGGTGTTTGTGCTAACAGGGCTGGGGACACTTCTCCATCTGGGGTCTGGGCTTTTCAGACAGCAATTTCTGAGGCTGTGACCTTTCTGGAAATGAAGCACTGAGGTGCCCACCCCGAAATCATGACACGTGTGAGACTCCACGCAACTACCATTTCTCTGCTATATTCTTCATAGCGGATCAGACAGGCTTGGGGATGAAATTAAATATCCCAAGTAGCATATGCCCTGGAGTACAGTTCTTCATTAATATAGGCCATTCTTTTCAAGGACAACCTGACAGTCTTGTTTCTCCCCGCATATCTACTCAAGGTTTATCTTCTAGGTGAAACTAGATGTCATACTCCCTTTTGTGACATATTATCTCCTCCAGCAAGCTCTGCTGATATGAGTGTTTAAAATAGCCCTTCCAGCCCTGGTTGTGGAGCTGTAGCATTTCAAAGCACATGGGAACTGCTCTCCTTTTCCGGGAGAATTCGCTGTGGTGCAACACCGACCCAATCTGCGTGCTTCAAAATCAAACCCACTAAACGTACATTGTCATTTCACATTCAAAACTTGCAAGTACACAAGAAGCCAAGAGAAGCTACACAAACCAGGTTTTTTTAAAGGCTACTTATCCCTTGGAACACAAGTTTTAATTAGGTTTTGGCAAGCAGTTTCAGAGAAAGCCTTTCTCTTAGAAAACGCTAATTTGTCAGAAACAAAAATTTTCAGGAGGCACTTCCTGACAATGTATCCAGGGGGGATATTTTTCCAATTTGAGGGAATCTGAAAGTATAGGTAAGAATAAAAACAAATGGAAAAACACAGAAGCCCAGTTGTGGTTACTGTTAAAGAAGCAGCAGCTGAGGTTCAAGTCTTTATTGACACTTGCATCATGCCTTGGCACACGAGTGCCATGGCCAGCGGACTCAAGTGCTTCGAGGCAATTCTCACCGATCTAGAAATATCTGGAAAAACTTATTTTTCCTGTTGATGCACACTGACACCAAATAAAATCTTTTGTGGGTTTGCATGTTTATTTTATCTCTTTACAAAATACACTTCTAATTTTATGTCTACGTTGCTAATTTTATGTCTAATTTTATGTCTACATCCTGATTTGGTTTGCATTAAAAAACTTGCTTTAAAAATTAATAATAATTTCTTTATCTGATTATTATTAATAATTCTGTGCTCATCTATGTGTTTTATTAGACAGTTTTCTACCCTGCACCTGTGGGTGTCCTGAAACATAATACTGAGAGTGACGATTTATTTCAGGAAGATCTCCTCTTTGGTTACAGAGGGATAAAGAAAAAGTTTATTTAAGAGAAATCAAAAAGGATTTAGTAATCAAGAAAACCTGGAAATTATCCATCTGCTGGATATATAACATATGAGCAAATGGAAATTACTAAAATGTTTAAGTAATGCAATTCTAACCTAAATCTGAGGAGTTTAATTCTGTTTTAGTAAGGGGAGAGTGAAAGAACAATTCCCAGCATAGGATTGCAGGACTCTTGTGGCAGAGGATTAAGAATTGCATAATGTAAATTGAAGTCTAAACCAGAAATTAAAAAGGAAAAATAAATCAAAGTAACAAACAGACAAGCCACCAGACAGAATGTTAACTTTTGTTTGGATCTAACTCGATTCAGTTCTTAACCTCACTGGTTATATGGAAGTGAAAACAATCCATGTCACTTTGGGTGAAATAGTCTCTCATTAAGAGCATCCATTTGGAACATGCAGAAGTCCCCCAGACCAAGTGAAAATGAACAAGCTGTGTTGTAAATTGGTGGATATTACATCTTGCAACATGATCTGGAGTACACAAGTGCATTATTATTGTTAATAAATTAATTTTGGTTCAGAAATTAGGTTTGATTAGCATTTCATTTGGGCACTATACAATATGGCAGAGGAATAAAATAGAAAAAAGTCAAGCCAATTATAGCATTCACGTGCCATCAACTTTCTGCTCCAAGAACTTTGAAAGTCAAGCCAAACCAAACCAATGCAAATTGGTGGATTTGGACATCCTTTTCATGACCACATTATCTTAGCTGGATTGTTAACAACTTATTTTGGAAATCCAATTAGGCACAAAGGAGAAAGGCAGTGAAAGAGAAAGAAAAGTATATCTTCATAGTTCTTATGTCCTGATTCTATGAACAATTTTCAAAGCAAATTCACTTTTAAGGGCACCTCTATCAGGAATAAAAACATCACTGCACTGCTCTAAGTGTTTCTTCACGGCAGGCTATAAATACTTAGGGAACAAGATGAAACAAAAGCCTTGCCCAGTTTCCTATCTGGTGCTGGAGTTTAAGTATAGTGGTAAAGAAACTCTCAGGAAAAAAATATTCATTGTAATAAAGTCAACTTTAGTTCACTATAGGATGACCTTTTTGTGTTTTGTAGTGGAGTTTATCGGGGAAGAATCACTGGATTTTGCCCTAAAGGAGAACAAGTATTTTATTTGCTTTATATTCTAGTCTCCAACTCTGTTTCTGTTTGCTTTAATGAGGAACCTGAGAACAGGATGGACCCACAATTAGAAATTGTAGCCAAAAGCACGATAATGATTTCCACACTAAATTTTGTAATGGTATAAGGAAAGTAGGAAAAGGTCTTACTCAAGAATACATCAGTTCAGTTTCCAAACTATAGTAAATTTTAACTATTTCAGTTCAAAAAAATTACACAGGTGCTCCTGATGAGAAAGTTAAAAGGCAACTGGACTCAGGCTTGGCTGAGATTCATGAACAGTAATGAAAGTTATAGTCACTCTGCACTACACAAGAGAAGTTAGAAGAATATTTATTTAAAACATTTCTTGCACTCCTTTCCAACATGGAAATAACCACAAATGCAGGCCAGTGTCAAATCTAGTAGCAGTTTGAGCTGGAACCAGGTGTTGTAGAGAAATATTAAACAGGCAGAAGAAAATTATAGTTTAGGTAATATATTTATTCAAAGATACATTTTAAAATACTAGATTTCAATATTGATTGAGGCAGTCCTGGTGATTTATGAACTGTCTGCAGTTAAATGTTCTCATTAATTCCTTTTGGTTACATAGAAAAAAAAATCCCTCTCCCAAATCACACGGGATTCTGTCTAATCTTAATCTCTATTTGACACTATCTTCAAACTGAATATAAAAAGAAATTCTCTATGTGCAGGGAGAAAAGGGTGGTGGTTGCAGAAATTTCTGGGTTTTAACGAGATTTAGAACTTAAAACATATAATTTTAAAGAGCACTAGGTAACTTCCTGCATGGAAACCCATGGAACTTTCACAATTAATGTATCCTGAAATAGGTGTGGTCCCCAGGCCTGTTTTGTAAAAGAAACCATCGTGCTGGATTCAACAACAAAGTGAAGCACAAACTTGAAGAAAGGCATTCTTTAGTTAGTCCTTTCATTTAAAATCAGTTATGTTCAGGGCAAAACTATTGTATTTCAAAGGAGCCTATTATGCCTTCCCATAAACAGAAAGATCATACGTTTTAAAACTAAAGTATCATTATGCAATCAAGCTGTTGTATTATAAACTATTTTGTGGGCTCAGATGCCCAGGGCTATCTTTACAAATATTTAAGAGGTCATTATCAGGCTATGTTCTCCCTAAAACTATAATTCTTTCCTCCTGTTTTCATATGCATCTTACCATAAATATCTGATTTATAAACAATTTTTTAAAAAAAGTTTACTATGGGCACAAAAGTGAGGCAAGAAATCACTTAAAGAAGCAGAAATGAGAGAATGCAGCAAATACATCCACATCACAATAACGTGATGAGGAAAACATAGAACAACGTGCAACAGAAATAAAATTTTACAAAAGGATCAATATGTGTATGCCAGTAGAAGGAAAATCATTGAGACTATCAAGGAATGAACCTGACACACTAAAATTTGACATTAAAATACTGTATCTGCATAGGGTGACAAGATGTACTCAGAGTTTCAGGTGAATGTGTGAGCAAAAATAACATTTTTTGTCTAAAGCCATGGAAATCAGAGGTGAAAATGATGAAAATCATGAAGCAAACATAAGTGTTGCTGACATGCCTGTCCTGCTTTTTGGTGTGGCAGAGGGTAGGGAAGTATATCCCCAAAGCTCCTGGGGCAGTTCTGGGGGCTGGCACTGGGGTTGGCTCTGCTCTGCTGGGATAAATCTGCTGTTTTGATCACCAGAACAACCCCCTTCTTGTTTTCCTCCCAGCAGATTATCACATTTTTGAGGCTTAAAACATCCCAGCAACATATCAGCAACACATCACCATTGGATATGGAAACAGGTCCATCCCCTGTCCAGGGAGAGTACCTGGCTACCATGGAAATGGTGCCATGAAAATGTCATCTTAGATACTTCTACAGACAGATGTTAAACAAGCCTAGGAGATCAAAGAGTGGATGATATCAGAAGTCAGTCTGAAGGACAGAAAGATAACCACTGTTGTGAAAAACATCCATTTTTATTGGTGCCCATGATATGTTTGTGCCTCTCATTTGCAAAAAACAAAAAAAAAAAAAAAAAAAAAAAAAAAAAAAAAAACAAAAAAAAAAAAAAAAAAGTAGAGAGAAATATTTGGAAATGACTGAGGCTGAAGAGTTATTCTGATCTTGTAAAAGCAATGCTTTTGGAGACTGGCTAGACTGGTCTCAGTCACAGACAGTCTACTTAAATTATTAATTCAGGACACTTTGAACAAATAATTCATAACAAAATATCATTAATCCCAACCAGCACAGTTTCATGGAAATCAGGGCTTTGTCTAGCAAACTTGTTGCATTTTTTGATGGAACTGAATATTTGACAGGCCTGCTTGGTGAAGGCCATGGTGTTGAAATAGTATGTTTGGCTTTCTGTGCTGCTTTTGACTCAGTACCACATGACATTTTGATTAAAGCACTTGCATTCTATAGAATTAACAGGGCATATATTACATGGATTAAAAACTGGCTCGGTGACAGACCTCAAAATGTGGTAGTTAATGGGAGATATCAGTTAGCAAGGTCAGAACTGGCACAGCTCTCGAGAGTGGAGCTCTCATCCAGTGCCATCTAATACCTCTATCAGAGATGGGAGAATGAGAGAAAAAAATTCCCTTGGCAAAAGAAGCAGATGAGACAAAGGTCAGGGAGATATTAAATGATGACAAGGACAGGTAAAGTTACAGAAGATCTGAACTAATACCTTAAACAGCCACAGTCTGGCAAAATCAGGTTTAGTATGGAGAAACACATCCAACACTCTGGATTTAGGCTACAAAGGACTCGAGGTTTACTTTAAATAAAGAGCTGAACATGATCCCTGAGCTCAGTGCTACAACAAACAGGACTAACATAATCCCTTGAATTATAAAGGAGTATCAAAGAGGCAAGGATGAGACTGAACCTCTTCATGGGCTGCAAATAGGATCTGTACTAGAGCTCTGCATTGACAGCAAAGCAAACAACATGAAACAGAAAAAACTTGCTTCATTGCTTCCTATAAAAGAGAAGATGGAGAAATGTCCTCTCCATCCAAACATTTCACTTGATTTGAAGGTACTGGACTCCCTTCCAGCACTGCCCAGCTGCAGGATCTGTGACAGGCAAGCCTGAATTCAAGGTAGCATCAACAAGATTTTCTTTTTTCTGTGATCAGTAGAAATCCAACACTGCTTTAGAATTCAGTAAAGGCAGAGGTAGTGGGGGAAAGAAAGGAGAGGGAATATTGTACTAGTCCTTAACAGGCTATGAAATGGCTCTATTGGAGGTGTCTGACATGAGATTTGGTGAATCTCTTTAGGAAATTAGATGAAAAGAAATAATTCTATGTTTGACTGCAATAATATCAAGAAGATGAGGGGCATTCCTACATAAAAAGAGAATCTCATTTTTTCTTGCAGTAATAACTCCAAGATGCAATGAAAGGAGAAAAGCTTGACTAAGATCTTATTGTTTTCAAGACCCTATAGAAACTGTTTAATGGAAGCAATTAAAACACTGAATATGAGCATTACATACTGAGAATGAGTAACAAGTGACTATGATGGAGGATATACTTCATTCTGTTTCATATCACTCGATGGCTGAATTTCCACTTGGATATTTATACACAAATAAATAAGGGCAGTGAGAGTACAAAGCAAGTGTAATTTAAATGAGCACACAGTTCACTGCTACGCGGGGCTGCCGCTTAATGCCCAAATCAAGCTTGCTCTGCCTCCGTCTTCTTCTCTATTGTGCTGTGCTTTGACATTCAAGAAGTTTATGGTTTAAAAGCCCCAGGAACAACAAGACTTACTCAGGAGGCTGCCTGTAACAAGAAACTAAACTAAGCTTTGAGACTATTTGTTTTGAATGCAGCCGTCGAACACGCAGCGTGCTCACTGTAATTTTGCCCTTACCTCCAATATATACTTTTGCCATTCTGCTAGTCCCACTTCTTGCAGCTAAACAAAGTGACCTCATTGCTTTCCACTGTATTTTCTTTTAAACATTGGCTGGGATGATTGAGATTCAGGAATGTGGGAAAATGGATTCCCAAGCCACGTCCATCCCCTTTAATTCTGAGCTGTAATTTTTGGCTTGGCTTGAATCACAGTCATCACATTTCAGTCTGAATCTCTCTGTAAAGTGATCTTTCTTAAACATTTCTTTCACTCATCATGGGATCAGAAACAAAGCCATTCTAGTCTTTCAGCGAAACACTTACAAACGTCTTTTTACAGCGACTCACAAGAGCTGAATTTCCTTTAAAAATGTTTGAAAAAGAGGAGGTTTTCATTGCCTGATTGTCCTCTTTGTGAATCTTGTCATCTGTATGCCATGAGCTACAGCTATTTTAATCTGTTTTTGTTTGCAATCCATTTGGTGTCCGCCCAAGAAAATGCAGGTGATTCTAATTAACTTACTGCTGAAGATGTGGAAAAATCTCAATTGTGCGACAGAGAATTATACACTTAAAACCTTCCCTCTATTATTTATAACAGCTTATTAATGAAAATGATTACATGAATACATTTACCACCTGATTCATCTTTGTTCACTTTTTAAATCAACAAGGTTTATGCTAAAGGGGAAAAAATAGAGACCTCAAGTACACACATCAGCTTGCTGGTTTAAAGGGAATGGCAGTTTAAAAGGAAATAACATTGTCTTCCTGAAACACAGTATAATATCTGAAATTGCCAAATGTTTGGAAGTAGCTGTTCTCTCTCTGTAACACATTAGAATTTAATTTTGGGAATGTTTATTTCTGTTTTGTTTACGTGTTTGTTTTCTCTTTTAATACCTCCTTCACCACTCCTATTCCCTTTCATTTGCTGCAGTTACTGCTTCTCACATATGGGTTAGGAAGTCCATTCTGACCAATCCTTAATTTATCTGAAATTTTAAAAAAAAGATTTCTTTGATTTTCTGCTACTTTATCAAGTATCTTTTTTTTTTCTTTCTTTTTGCTTAACCAAGAATGATCAAGGGTAGTGAGGCACTACCAGGGTTGCCCAGAGAAGTTGTGGCTGCCCCTGGATCCCTGAAGTGTCCAAGGACAGGTTGGACAGGGCTTGGAGCAACCTGGGATAGTGGAGGGAGTCGCTGTCCATGGCAGGGTTGGAATGAGATGAGTTTTAAGGTCCCTTCCAATGCAAACCACTCTATGATTTTATATTAAATCCATGTATGGGGCATTTTCTGCCAGGTACAGATACCAACAGGCAGTTTACCACCTTCCCTTTCTATTATTCCGTGCCACACTCTGATAGTCTAATTTGAATGTGATGACAATATGGATAATGCTGTTTATTTTGGGGAGGATGAAAGCCTGAATAAAGGTTATCATTTTAGGAGAAGCTGACGATGGAAAAACTCATCCACTGTGTGACATGATCAGAACAGCTGGGGATGTAATGTGGAGGGTGGGGGAGAAGAGAGCCAAGGTATTTTGTATGTTCAAGAAATATATACAACATTGCCATTTCTTATATCCCAGCTGTGCCTGTTAACTTCTGGAAACATGTAGAGCTCAGCAATAAAGCATACTTGACTGATATTTACTGCAATGTGCATTATAAGACATTTTCTGTCACACATTATGTTCTGAAAGAGTTAAGTAACATGAAAAATACAGGCTTGAGATTATATCTGTCATGGATGAAAATACTACATTTATGCCTCATTGTAATCCATTCATTGGTTTATGTACCCCAGCCCTCCAGGGAGTGTCACAACTCCACATGATACTGCTGAGAGCTGTATTTTGCTTTTGGATTTCTGATTTAGCTGAAAGAAGTTTAAAAACACATGTAGCCTGACAACTCCCTATTGGCTATACAGCCAAGGAGGGTCAAGAGCATAAACCATTCCAGAAAAAGCCAGCTGTGACTCAGGCTCACTGTAAAGATCTGCCTCTTGCAGACAGTAGCAGACAAGAAATTTATGCATTTTGCTAAATCCTCCCACTTTGGTTGAACTGTGCTTCATTTGGAGATCCATCATCACCAACATTGTGCCTGTGTGTTTTTGAGCAACATCAGAACTCTAGAGGAAACTGCACTTTGGGGAGTCCAACATCCTAACAGAAGTGTGCAGAACTTCCAGTCAGGTCCACTGACACCACCAGTAGGAACTGTGGTTAAAGCTCAGGGACAGCTACAATTCTCCAAATATCCCTTGCTCCCAATGCTGATTTTAAAGAGAATTTAGTGCACAGTAGGGACAGATCTTTTCCCCTCTTTCACAACAGTGAGAGATTAAATTAGACCTCAGTAATGTCACCTCCCCATCCTGACTAGTGCTGCTTCTCGTTGGACTTTGAACAGTTGGAAGTGGAGGAACTGTACGTGTGAGTGAGCAAAGTCTTCAGCCAAAATGGGTAAGGAGTTTGCATTTTCTGCAGCACCTTTACTTGGCAATGAGATCTTTTATTCAATTTTTTTTAATGGTAACAACAAGGATAGAAGTTTAAGGTGGAATAGGGATATTTAGGAAGCAAATTGAAAGTCACAGAACTGCTTCTTCCTTTTTTTNTTTTTTTTTTTTTTTTTTTTTTGTTTAGAGATAGTTGAGGAGTCCAGATAGGCCCCAAACTCTTTATGACAGATCCATTACTTGGTAGCCTGACACTGTGCTCTGTCCTGCCTTAGACTTCCCAAGGTTATCTGTGTTATCTCCAGGATCAGGTCCTACTCAGCTGCTCATCCTCCAGCTCCTGAGCATCGCTGGGGAGGGATGCCAAGGCAGAGTTTAACTGTTACAGTTCAACAGCAGCTAAAGGAATATCAGTGGGGCACTTGATAGCACTTGTTGTGTTGCATAGCACAGAAGGCTAAACCTGTGTCCTGCAGCTGGAAATCAGACCTGTTTGGGGACAGAAAACATAGAGGTTCTGAGTTTCTAACAGAGGAATGTGCAGAACCCTGCTCTAAAATCTGAGCTGGAGCTCTGGTGTGCAGCTGGAAATGGCCTTTGTTATTCACATTGTACTGAAGGCATCTATCTTTGTGTTTGCTTTTTATCTTTAGGAAGGAGTAAACATTTAAAAAGTAGATTCTTTAGTCTAAGGCACACTATCAGACACCTTTGGGTGTTGCAGTCCATGGCTGCATGGAAAACCCAGAGGCTCTCTCAGAAGATAAGTGTTCACACAGCCATCCAACACCAACTTACTGAATTCTCAGCACTGCATATCTGCCCGACACAGAGATGTGATAACACAAAGGTGTTTCACTTTAGAAAACTTTCACTTCCATAGGATCTTTCTCAGTGTACTTTGCTCACATTCAAAGACCTGGTGATGGTGAAAACCATGGGATTCCACTGAATGCCCCAACACCTTCTGCAGTGTGGTAAATCTCTAGGCTAAGAAGTGAGTAAAAATTTTCCTGTTTTTGTGAAATTCATATTTAGTGTTATGAAACAGTGACATTAAACAGTACTATGGGAAACAACAGAGACATAAATTTTAATGACATAAACCTAATGTGCTTACATATTTTTCCACTTTAGTTTGCCATCTTAGCTGCAGTACTCTGCAGCTATATATACATATTATTTCTCCTGTCATTTCTACTGTGTTTTCTGTCCCCAAACAGGTTCAAGTAATGTAATTTTTTCCCCCCATTTAATTTGGGAAAAATCAGATCCTTGCAAGAGATCTAGTCAAGGTGTCTTCAGAAATCATAAAAATCCTGAATTGGATTACAAAGAGTGATAAATACTAAAACTTAAGAGGTTGGTGAATCCTTCATTAGTTTGGCAGAAGCAGCTCCATGGTTTTCATGCTATGGTTTGACACGCATTCCACTACAGACTACACCAAAATAGCACAAAACTTGTTAATGAATTGCTCAGGGACTCCTTGAAAAAGGTTTTTAAGTATAGTCTGAAAAGGAACAAATTGCTTTCTGCTTTAAAATATGCAAATAAAAAAGCCTCAATGAAATACAAATTATATAACTAAAACATAGCTGAGACATGCAAGAACTACATAAAAATACTGACTTCTGATAAGAAAAAACCTGAGTTGCTGGCAATAAAATACACTGGATATCTGTTAGCTGCATTTTGGGTGAAGTAAATGCATAAACATGAGTATCATTTGATATTTTCATGGAAGATAATTATTTTAAAATTTAAAGCTACAGGAAGAAATTTGATTTGAATCGTTGTCTTTGTGTCTTAATGCTGACTGTGGCATGGAATGATGTAAGGAAGGTAGAAATCCAATCTCATCTCTTTTACTAGGGTTCACATAGACCCTCTGGTATTTCTGAAGGCTTGGAAAGATGAAGTTGGCATAAAGTGCTTTCCATATCTAATTTCTTTCTTTGGTGAAAATTCCAGTAATTATTAATGACATTTACTGTAGAGACATCCAAGGCAGTTGCAGGGTTTCTAACAGAAACACTTGCTGTAAACTGTGGCCTTCGTGCTTTTAACGTATGACAGAACACAAAAATGCAACTGAAACAGAGATAATAAAAGACACCATTGTGAACCATTTCCAGTGTGTAAATTCAGATACTTTTCAGGCATCCACATCATGAGAGTTTGAAAAGTATTAAAAAATATGGTGTCTTTGCAGCCACTGCTGTGAGAACAGTCCTGCAGGTCACAGATCAAGGCAGCAAATAAAGTGTTTTGTAGCTGCTCTGGTTCAGTGTCAAAGTAGGAAAACCTGCCTGCATAAATAGCACCCTTCCAGCACCTTCCACCTCTTTGTTTGGATTCAAACCTGGCTTGCAGTTTGTTTGGGCTGGAGAATTTGAATGGTTTTGTTTTCAGTGGCTAGAGGAGATGCTCAGCTGGTTCAAAGTTAAGTTTAAGTGAAAGAAGTTTTCAACAGGAGAGGATGTATCTTATCTTTCTACTAAGGTTTATTAAAAATATGTAGCACCTGATAATTCAACACCGAGTGAGTGGCTGCTAAATTTCCCCCTCTCTTTGTCCCTCTGTCTCACACACACAAACACAGGAATGCTTCTCGCCTGCCAAGCTATGTGCCAAGATTTTGTTCACTTTAATCTCAATCATATGAGTTAGGGAACCATGAAACAAAGTTTCTACCAAGTATGCTGACAGATTTTTAGTTCTCGTGGCTCCACAGGGCATCACTACAAGTACATGGAGGAACTTTTCTTATTAAAGGTTTCTGAGCTGATCCGTTTTCCATTTAAGTCAACATGAGCAGTATCACCACCAGGAACTCAACACTTGCTAACTGATACCATACACTCATAGAAATTATTTCATTTCTAAGTAAACAAAAAGCTGTGGTACCTCCAGCACCATTGTGTGGTTTCTGCTGGCACAGAGAAGCCATTTGGTGGCAGCTACTTTGGTGTGCAATGTCACATAACACCATGTCAGCTCTGGACTGACAAATCAAAGCATATGGTTTGAAATATTGGGGGGAATTTTTCCTGGGGAGGTGAGGAAAAGAGGCATGGAACAACCTCTTTCTGCCTTTTGGGGATTTTCTTATCTTCTGAGTGAAGACATTTCAGAGATTTCACCTTGCTCTTGGTTTGGAGGTATCCATGGTGATTTTAAGAGCCACAGTATCACCTGTTAATGGCCCATAATCTCGGCAATTAAACAAATTCCTGTCCTCTGTTATTAAATCTTGAACGAAAACCTGGGTGTTTACATTTTTTCAAATAGAAAAAGCTTAAGGCCCTGAAACAACAAAACTCTGATCTATTTCCTTAACTGTAAGGCACAATGGTTGACACAGAATAGATTTATTCAGGTCCCTCTGGAAAAATCTGTATCTGTCTTGATGGACTGAGGTTTGGACTAATAAAGCAGGAATTATAGGAAGAAATAACCTATATCCATTTCAAAGCAGAATAAGCATGAGAAAGCAGTTTGTCATTGCAGTATCTCTTTCCCAAAAATTTCAATTATTTGAAAGGCATCATCTCTGACACCAAAAAAGGTGCATGGAAGGAACCAGAAGGAGAGAGCTGGACGATCCAAGAGGTATGGGTCTGTTATGAAACAAAATGCTCCCATTTTGCTCTCATTTACATCTCTGCCATTCTTCCCAAACTATTGTTTGAGAGAAGACAAAAGAAGTTGGTTTGCTATATAATTGCATCCATGATCTGTGTGGATCCTGATCACAGTGAAGCAATCTGCTGAGCCAACATGTAACTGGAGATCTTTGAAGGACTTGTTAGTTCCCTGGGGGGTTATCATGCAGTAGCCAATTTAGGGACAGTTCTGTTACTAGACTGATAACAATATCAGTTTCATAATTTCAGGGGAGAAAAACAAGCTAAAAAAAAGTCTCTTAAAGCAGTGAAAGCCTTCACATAAAGCCTCCTTTTTAAGCTGTCCTCCTCCTTTGCCCTCTGCCTTCCTCCTGAAGCTCTCTGTTGGTAAAATTTCTCTCACTTAGGTATCAATCCCATTAGACTGTGGTATTATATGGTTAAAACATTGATGTAACACAAGCTGCTACAGCAAATAATTGAAGTAATAAAATACAACTGCAGTTATTTGCTCTCTTGAATTGCAGGCAGGAAAAAAAAAAGCAGACGGGTTTTTTTAAACTGACCCCATAGTGTGGCATACAGACAGTAAAACTTTTTTAGTGTTTTCTTTTATTGCTGTTAAACTCTTTTTAAAAAAATGACACTGTAGTTGTAGTAGCACTTTTTTTTTCCCCATAGGAAAAGTCATCAGTTTGCATTATGGAATTATCCCTTCATAATATTTAAAACAATGCAACAATACTTTCTATTTAAGCAGAGAGACATTGAAAAGGTCTGAAACTACACCTCTTTTCCTTTTAAAGGAATTTAATGGACTTAACATCTATTTTTGTGTGTGTGTGTGAGAGTGAACATCTCTTCTAGGCCAAGATTCATTTTGTCAAGTGTGAGCCCAAAGTGTTCTATTAATGGCTGAACTGCAAGTCTGACTAAATGGGGTTTGCAGTGGAAATCCTGCCAGCTCCTTGTCTGGGATGGCATGTGCACTGTACCAGGGCACGGTGCCTCACAGCCTCAGCTTATTCAGGAGGAAAAGAGAGGAGTTTTGTGTCTCTCTTTTCACCTTTTTCATGGCTGGGAGGTGAATGCCCTCATGTGTGAGCTTCCCTGAAGCTGCCTTTGACCAGGGGGTGAGTCAGGACCTTCATTCTCTCTTTGAGCAACTAACACACACACAGAGTCAGCTGCCTTTAAATTTCTCTGGACTTTTTGTTTCGGCGCATACAAGTGTCAACTCCTTGATTTACAAAGTGTATTAACATTATTTTAATATCTGGAAAAGGTTGTTTGATTCTTTTTTATTTCGTAGGTTAAGTGGTTTGTTTTATTTATTATGCCTATTGAATGGGATTTTATGGAAAATTCGGAAGACAAAATGCCCTGTTTCCTTCTACATGTTCACAAATAGATATATTATACAATGCTAGAAAAAGGCAAAAGGCCAAACTCATCTCTGGTGTAATTCCAGTAAAAGCAATAAAATTACACAAGGCATGAATTTGGCCCAGGCATTGTAAATGTTACTCTGGTGCACACTGAGTGTCTGCTTGTTGTTACTGGCACAGCTTAAAATACAAATCCCCCCTTTTTTTCATAGAAATGGATACATTTCTCTGGAACAGATTAATCAATGAACCAGGTATCAGGTAACTATGACAAAGACAACAACTGGCTCAAATGCCTGCCTGTTTTACGAATTTTTCCTCTTCTAACCAACTCAGAGTCTCTTCTTTCAAATTTTTAAATAATTATATATTTATTCTGTTTTGTGCCTTGTCATTACAAGGCTTTTATTCCTTTTTTCATTGCNAGTTTTGTTTTTTTTTTTTTTTTTTTTTTTTTTTTTGTTTTTTTTTTTTTTTTTTTTTTTTTTTTTTTTTTTTTTTTTTTTTTTTGTTCTGTTGTCTCCTTTTCTCTAATTTGTCTTGTATGCCCTTCCGTGATGTTTCCTGTTGACACTTCTTGATATTTTTTCTAACTCAGAATGTGGCTTTCTAGCAGACACAGAGGCCCCAGAGTGAATACCCTCCAGAGCCAACTCTGACTTGGACCTTGCACAACACTATTAACTGGCTCTTACTCTAAGAAAGGTGGCTAGAGTGGGATTGCCTGAGCCTGAAGACAGAAATGGTTGAGGAAAGCTTGCCAATATGTTTGCACTGAATTCAACTGCTCTTAATTTCTACTGAAAAGAAGAGCTTATTAAAAAAAAAATTTAAAAAAAAAAAAAAGGACCAAACACTTTAAATCACAAAATTGCAAGGGCTTTTCTCAGAACTATGTTGTTTTATATTGCATTCATCTGTATGTTTGAGTTTATGCTCATTGGCCACTTTAAAGTAAACATAGTTCAATGCCCTCAGAAACAGATTTCTTCAGCCCACTAGAATTCCCTGGAAAAAGGCTTTATCTGCTGAACTGCTGGATATTTTTGTGTGCATGCAATTTTTTTTTCCTAACAGTTTGTTTTGTTTTCCCTTTTTTGTTTTTTTCCCCCTCTTTTCTTTTACATTACATTTACATTACAGTGCATATAAAAGTTGGGAGCAGAAGCTTCCTTGGAACAAGATAGAATCATAAAAGACTTCAGGAATCTCATCACAAGCTAAACAGTACAAATTGCACATTCTTCATGGAAGTATTAGCTTTTAGTGCGTGCCTGGATCCAAGCATAATAGATTATCCCAAAGTGGGAAAGAATGAACAGTACAAAATTAGCAGAACTGGGAGCTCAGATCATTTGGTGGAGCAACATGATCTCTGTACTTTCAGGGTCCTGAATTCTAAAGCCACTGGAAACAGAATGTAAAATTATATCAGAGTGAGCAAGGAAGCATGTGCAGGCCTGGGAGAATCAAACAAGAGCTTGGAAAATATGTTTCCAGAGGAGAATAAATACTGAAAATCAGTGAATGAGCTTGTAGGAAACAAACTGCTATTCATGAAGAATTTCTTGCTCTGAGGATAGAAAGATATGACAGAGAAAAAAACACAAAATACATTTCAGTGGTTGTTCAGGGGCCAAGTGCTGTTGGAGAATAAACCTGCACTCAGACAGAAATATAAAATGGCACAGGATAGGTCAGTCTCCTGAGGTTTCCCTTCTCAGGGAAGCCTTGCCAGAACAAATCCTTTATGCCACTGGCTGATGGGTTTGGTCTAAGCCTGCTGGGAGGTGTCCCAGGACACTCTGCATTTACTGGGAGCTCCAGGATGCTGGTGGGCACACCCTGGCAGAACTACCCTGTACTTTCCTACTGCCTCCCTCAGGTCCTCAGGGATGGGGATGAACTGGTTTTGAGTACTAAATAAACTTTAAATTTTTGCTTAAGCTAAATAAATCCTGAGGAACATGTTCCTGAAATCAAACCTGATAATGAGTATTATAATACAGAGGTGGAGTTAGGTGGTGCAGTCACCATGCCTGGAATGATTTAAAAGCTGTGTAGATGTGGCACCTGGGGACATGGCTTAATGGTGGCCCTGGCAGTGCTGGGGAAATGCTTGGACTTGATGGGCTTAGAGGGCTTTTCTCACCTAAAAAATTCTGTGAATTTCTGAGGGTTTTATACAGTGGCCATGAATCCATTCCTTGGCTGCACAAGCCTTTGTGTCTTCTGCCAGCCTCACTGTCTTATGATCCACTCACTCCACCATACCAAAGACAATGATCCCAGCATGGGAATCCTCAGCTTTAGGAGGTTTGGGGATTTTTTTTTCTTTTAAGATTCTTCTGCAGTGTTTTCTTCCATTAGAAAGTGAGATGGCATTAGACTGTTTTAAAAAGTCATTTTTTCCCTAGCAGCATAAATATATTCACAATACTTTATATTTTTTAAAACTCATTTCCTTTTTGCTTAACTCCTTGAGATAAGTGAACTCTCCTCTGTGTAAACATTCTACCAGAATACTGACTACCTTTTAAGCGATATATGATTTAGAAGGTAATGAAATATCACTTTCTTTTTTTTTTTTTTTTTTTTTATAAATAGGTTTTAAAGTGCTTTTAGCTGCACTTCAGCTTTTAGATTAACAGATAAAACTGATGAAAGGGACACAACCTTCTGTCACAGGGCAGCATGGCATTTGGGAGGTGAGGTAGTTTAAAATACCATTTTTATCTTCATTTCTCTCCACTGGGATGACTGTATTTCTTTACTACATCCCATAAGGTACTTTATCTTTGCCCATAAAGGCATTTTCTTCCTTAAACCCTGAATATTCTGCCATATGAGACTGTGTGTCTGCATGTCTGCAATGATCTTGTCCATAATCAAGCACAGCTATGGACATTAAGTTAATTAAAGCCACAATAAGTATCAGTTTTAAGCACTTTGGAGTGTCAAACTTTGGAGCCTGTGAGAAATCTGAACTTTGGAGAGCAAGAACTTAATTTTTTTTTCAAAACCATGCCTTCTTAAAATTGCACATCCAGCCTTTAAGTGCCCAGATCACCCCCAGATCACCCCCCAAGCCAAGAGCCCCACACTCAGAGGGGTTTTTGTCACTGTTCTTATTTAAGATGATTTGTTTCTTGGGTCTCAGAGCAATGATACCCAGTAAATAATACGTTGGACACACAGAGAAGATAACAAAAGGAAATAGTTAAGGTACTATAATAATTTTAGCCATTCTTTTTTCAGGTCACTATAATCTGCCCAAAGATAACTAATTGTTCAAAGTAAACATTCCACTCCGACCACAAAAGGAATCCATTACACAAACATATAATTCACAGTCATTTTTAGTGGGTTGTAAACAGTTTGGAATGAGCATAAAATGGGACAAAAATCAAAGTGAGCATTTAGAAATGAAAAAGTGTTTGCTACAAAAGGTCAGTCCCTTTACTTGGCAAACTATGTAGAAAAGCCTGGGAAAATGTTGAACACACAAGCAGTAAGGGAATTTTAAAGCCAACAACCTCCCTGTTTCTTTAAACAGACATCGGAACCTATAACTGGATCCTGTCAAACAAACGACAGCAAAAAAACATAACAGCTGCTAAGAAGTAAAGTTGAAAGATAAAGTTTTCTAAGCTAAGAACCTTCTCAGAAGTGGACTAAAGGTCTTTCTTAAATCTTTAAGCAAGGTTATGGATCCCAGGGTGGCTTTTAGGCATCGAATCAAATATGTAATTTTGTGTATCATTCCTGTCAGAGCATCCCGTTCTCCAAGAAAAGCAACAGAAAACAATATCTGCAACGTCCAGCTCAGAATGGAAACAGTACCTGCAATCACCAGCCCTGCTGCCTGCAGGGTCATTTTTCAAGGCATTCAGGCTGATTTGAGAACTCTAACTTGGATTTGGGAATGGAGAGGGAAAATGAAGGATGGTTCAAAAGAGAGATGAAAGTTAAATTGTATTTCCCTGGAGCATTAGGACTGTATTTCTTTACAAAACCCAAGGCACACTGGATACCCTGGGTAGGTTTAGGGTATGGACTGCTCAGGGTGTTCATTTACTCTGTCATTAGACACACAGACAAATGATCTTCTCTGGAAAAGAGTTTAGCATCAGACTCTTTTCACACGATCAAACACTACTGTGAGAAGTACTGGATGGCATGTTGTTGAGGTACAACACAGACTGATATTTTTATTTTTTTTTAATGCGTTCTACTCATGCCTTTCGCATACTTTTTTAAAAAAGAAAATGCAAAAATACAAAAAGACAGCCAGGACTTTCAAAGGGTCGTGGATAACAAAATAAATAGGCCACTCCAGAAATGACTGGAAATGATATCTGGCCTAGAAACACCAAAAAGTCGTGCAATGGGCCCCACCCTTGGCAGGAGTGCTTAGTGTGTGAGTTAGAGTGCACTGGGAGGATTGTCCCAGGCTCTCCTCGCTGCACTGCTCAGCTCAGGGCTGGTGCTACCTATCAGAGGCTTCCCAGGAAGCAGATTGGGAAACAGATTGAAAAACAGAAATACAGATTGAAAAGGGCAAGTGGACACAGCCCCAGAAAAGCTTGAGGTCCATCCAAGGTAGGTGTGGATGGCAAAGTAAAAGAAGACACAGAAAAAAACCCACAGAATGTGCTGTTCCATCAAAAACTTTCCCCTGAAGTCCCTGAGAAGACAGAAAATGAAAAAATGCTGGAGATCTTTGAGTAGTCCCTGCGTTTCTTCAATCTGATTGCTGCATGGTACAGAGTTATTCTCTTATCCTCACCAGGTCACACCACAGACATGGGAGGTTTTTCTATTTAGGAATTGCATGAGATACCAAGGGCATAACATGCTTTCCCAAGATAGTTTTGATTTTAGAGGCACAGGTCTGAATAGCTCAATAACCAGGACTAGAAGTTCATCAAAAATTATGAATGAATAATTCAGTAATTATTATAAGTAATTCATAAGTACAGGAAGAATGAAGAGAAAAACTGAGCTTCCTTAAAAAAAAATAAAAATTAAATATGACAATTTCCTTGCAAGTTTCCAAGAATGGGCACATTTTTATTGCCTCTCTTTATTAAATTTCACTACCAGCTCTGCAAGATGGCTGAGAAAATGGAGAAAGACCTTCTGCTTCACAGTTCTACTTCA
Organism: Notiomystis cincta; assembly: GCA_013398075.1. NCBI lineage: Eukaryota > Metazoa > Chordata > Aves > Passeriformes > Notiomystidae > Notiomystis > Notiomystis cincta. The sequence goes on along the minus strand of VZRX01013559.1, from coordinate 33,581 downwards.
ATAAATAAAAATACAAAAAAAAGGCTTAAAAAGTGGAATTCACTCCATTTTTATCTCACTCACAAGTGATTCCTTGCTGGATAGATAAATATGCATTATGGTGTGAGATGTTTTAGATCAGATCTTAGAAAGCACCCCTGTTCTGAAATGGTGAAGAAGCAAACTAGGGGATAAATGACCAAACTCTAAGTTAGAGCAGAATATATTCAGAATAAACATCCTTTTGATATTCTTTTTAAAATAGTGTAACTAAACAGGAAATGTTGCCAATGGTTAATGACAACCTCTACATTTTTAATCTGTGGGAGAATATTGCTACATTTGGCTATTGTGTGTAACCTCGTCTACACAGGAAAATGTACTAATTAATATGGTTTATTTAGATCACTGCTAGACTTTCGTTCCTTGCACAGTGATTACGCTTTAAAAACCAGAAAAACAAATAGAAAACCAGTAGGTGAATAACAATTAAATCCATGAGCTGGTAGCTAAGAACACAACCATTCAGTGGAGCACGAATGGTTTGTAAGTAACATTTAGGGATGGTCTCCTAAGGTTTTTTTTCCTAATAATCCTTTATCTTAAGCGAAGCACGCAAGTAACATTTTTGGTACAGTTACAGTATGTAGATGATATATTCTCTAAATAGGAAAAGCAAGCTTTTCTACCACAGCCAATATGCCAGCTGTACCGAGTATCTAGGCCATCTTACTAAGACTATGAAAGTAAACATACAGTTTTCATTAAATGTGCCTTTCCCATAATTGGTACATAAGTATTTCCCATGACTCTGCAGTTGAGTATCTTGGCTGGAGGCATATCTGGCCATTAAGAGGAGGGCTTCAGATCTGTTGAGTCTCAGCCATGCCGGGAGACTTGGCACCTCCACATGCTGCTTCCTAATACCAACCCCGGCATAAAATGTCATCAGAAGCTTGCATAAACATTGGACTTAGCTTCACATAAATTACTGCTGTCCTGAGATAGTTTATGCCAGAACTTAGTAAAAACAACACTTTGAGTAAATAGAATGTGAGTAAATGCAAGCATCTTAATCCAAGAAAACGATAATAGAAAAGAAACTGCGTATCAAATATAAACTCATAAATACAGTGATAACAGGAAATTTTTATCTCGTGCCATGCGATTAGCTTTTATTTACACGTTAGGCTAACCAAAAGGGGTAAGCTTCTCTAAGTCACAGCAAGTTTGAAGGAAACACAAGAACTGTAAGGCAGTACTCAGAAGGATGGACTCCTTTGAAGGAATAGTGATATATCCAGTTTCTAATATGAACATTTTTTTGATAATCACACAGACAGTAAACATCTAATTGCATTTCTTGGATTTTTCTATTGCAGTTCAGCAGTGCAGAGAACTCTGGCCTCACTTCTACTTGGAGGAGTGATCAGATACTCCAAAACATCTATGAAATATCCAGTGCATTCTTGGAGGAACTTGTGCTGAGATCGTAACCAAGCAGTTTGTTAGACATGTTCTGCATGGAGTGGCATTTTTGCAATCTAATCTCTGCCTTTCCTTTTCATGTTCTGAATTTCACCTCACAATTCCTCCTCTATTAATAGTCACTTCACACATTTTTCCCCTTTTTTTATCCAGCCTCCAGCCTTCCTCCACAAAAACCCAATGCTACTATCTCCCCCTACTGAACGATCTCCAGTTTGTTTCAGTCTCTGACTTCCTGCCAATCATTCTGGGAATAATAATATCCCAGTGCTCTCTTTGCTGTATAATTAAAGCATGAATTTCCCTGAGTTAGAACTACTCCAGGGTAGTTTTATTGCACCTTTCACTATGAAACCAGGTAACAATGGCAGAATTAAAATAGCTTTTTCCTTTGTGGATAACGCTCTAAGTATCTTTTTATTTTTCATGGGTTCTCTTGTTCTGAGACTCCAGTATATGGCAGTGACAATGGGTTCACCCAGCCTTATTCTGAAAATAAATTTTCTATCTTTTGCAAGATATATGTTTCCCCAGATCCCTGGAACAAGTTGTAAACTTGTAACAGATGGTGATGAAGCCTCACATTTTTATACAATACATTTTAAGATTCTGCATCTACCGCATGCACCTTCCAAAGAAAATGACCTTCAGTGAGAGAAGATACGCTCTGCAGAAAGGAAGGCAGGCAACGGTGTTAAGTGCACCTTTTTTATACTATGAAAATCCTTCTTTATTAATCAAAACTTTTAATGAGAATGGATATTCATTCCAATATTTTTGCAGTATCATGGCTTTTAAAATAACTGTAAAAATTAGACACCTGCACTCACTAAAAAAAAAATAAAGTATGGCTGTGCTAGAATAACATTTATTTTGCTTGAATACAATTCAAGACTTAGGAAAAAGTATCAGCCTTATATTCACCAGGGACTTTAGAATGAAAGTTACTGGCATTTTATCGATGTTTAGCATTTGCTTACCCAGAGAAAGACTAAACCAACATGTCAAAAAAAATAGGGCATAATCAGCATGAATGGGTTCTATTAATGTCTTATCATATGAAGAAAATGAAGACACACAGCATGTGATATAGTTCCATTCATAACTATATTATAGACTGTACTGTCTGCCTACCCTGGCAATCCAAGCAGAGCTACAAAGTTAAAGTTTTGATTACTACTAGAGAAAAAAATTAGTATTAAATTATAAGGTACTCACCTCTACTTTCAACAGCTTTTATGCAGAGTCTTACAAACTGGGGGACTGTAGATTTCTCATGATCACAAACCGCATGCAAATGGGAGCCAAAAATTTGTTCTACATTTATAAAACAAGAGGAAAATACATTAAGGCATATTATTATTAGTGAGATTTTTCTCTCTTTTCAGCTTGCCTACCAATTTAAACCTCGGATATTGAAGATGCATAGACAAAGTTGGAACCAAATTCTTTTTGAGTCCTAGTGGTCATTAGTTTTTGCCCCAGAACCAAATCCCTCCACCATCTGCTGCTCATAGTGCTTGATGCTTCCCTCTGGATTCAAGTTTCAGTGCCACTTGCACCTTAATTTTGACCTTTCTAAGGCTTGGGGGTCTCCAGAGTTTGCTTGGACCTGCCATAAGAAAAGTGTAGGCTGTTCCAGAGCTAGAGCTCCCTAAGTCAAACACAAATTGGATGCAAATTCCTACATGATATCAACCACTGGTCCCACCTAGAAACCCATCTGGTTGTGCAACCGGTCGCTTCCACACATTTGGAAGTATCACTCTTGCATGGAGCCCTGTAGGAATGTCAGGATTTCATTACTTTGCATCATTAGGATTTAGTACAATTTCATCTCAACCTCATAAAAGCTTTTTTTTTGTTATTCATTGAATTGCCTGCTTAGAAAAACAGAAGATACTGGATGTCTTTTAATGAGGATTGCATCTTACACCATGTTTAACTAGTGAGTAGTCTCGCTCCCTTCATGAGTAATCTTTTAACTAGATAATGCCACCTTTCTGTTTTTATGATTTCAAAGTTTTGATCAACTTTGGCTGTTGATCTTGAAACATATTTGTATTAGCAGGTTTGACTCTTCAGATTACTAATTAGCTTCCTCCACCTCATTTCCACTCTATGTGTTTGAGAAATTATGAAAAGAGCAATCAGTAACGGGGATGCTGTCAGCTAAAATCAGAATGAATCAAACAGATGAGAGGAACTACTCAATAGGAGCCAGTTAAATGCTGAAACAATAGGAGTGTACTGTCATCATTTATCCGAAGAGACAGTCTCCATATAGCATTTCAGCAGAGAACTATGGCTTGTAAATTGGTGTGGAGGCTTTGAAAATTATTACATAGATAGCTGAAGGGTGATAGTGCCAGCCTGGACTTTGCACAGAAAACCCAGTGGCAGCTCCCATGGAACTGGATATTTCCTCCACAGAAAATGCCACCATAGTCCTCCATAACCAGGTGGAGCGTTTCTTGATGGAAGCAGCACAACTTTTCCTCATTACCAGGCAAAAGCCCCATTTTTTAAATTATTTTTTGTGCCACAAGAAGCTTCATTTCCATTAATCACCACTATTTCATACTCAGCTCAGATCTCAAGAGTGACTCGATTGCCTTTTTCTTCCTGATATCCCAGAGCAGGGAGCACAGTGACGGAAACAAAGCGCGGGGCAGGGGTTGCTTTGGACTTCTTGGGATGCACCAGGGAAGTTTATTCCAGCACTCCCAGAGCTTGTGATCTGCATTCTGGGAGAGTACATCAAAGCCTGAATTGAAGTTAGTCGGAGTTTCGGCTGCAGAAGGGATGGAGGACTGGGTTCACAGAACTGCTCTGAGGAAGGTTGTGTGCATGTGTGGCGTTAAGCATTAGCGAACAGTCTGTTACATGTTTTGGGGTTATGTTTCTGACAAAGCACAGTCTGGTTACATTTTCTTCATAAAACATTTATAGCTGCCTTCAGTGGTAATTATACATACAGAGATTTATGATTAAAATGTACTAGCACTTCCTCTTTTGACATCTTAATTGTTTTTTAAAATTTTAGCAAAGACCTGTCAAATTCTTTGCATAATATGGAATGGTCTCCAATGTAAATTATATTAAAAAAGAAGTAAAAATGTATCTTATTTGGTGGACAAAGACACTTGTAAACAATTTCAGAAGCAAAACAGGCAAAGAACTGCACTGTGTTTAGATGGCAACACATGAAGAACTGAAATGAAATTAATGTGTTGCTGTTCAGCAGTTTCTCTTCTGTGTTATAACCACTTTATAATCAACTTCCAGGATTATTTCACAGTTACTCTTTCAATCTCCAATATGAACACAGAATATTTGGTATTCCTGGGAGGAAATTTTGAACAGGCTGAAAACAGTTTTACAATTCTCACCTAGTCCATTACTTCATTTCTTGGTGCAGATTCTATATATTCAGCAAAATATTTAACCTTATTTTTTTATACTTTTCACTATATGGATACAGTCACATTTTGTACCCTGCAGTTAAGCTTTAAATCACCTCTTTTGTAGAAAACAGGAAGGCAGGATGGAAGGGCAGAGAAACAGCATTAATACTTCCTGGGCATCAAAATAGATTCTGGTAAAACAACAGCACACAACTGCTTTGCAGGGTTTCTTCCCTTCTAGAAATTCAAGAGTATTTATAAATACATGATCCCATGAGCCATCCAAATACTCTCAATTCTGAGTACTCCTGGACCACAAATTCCATTACTCTCTCTAATCAATTGATTTTTTTGCTGGATCTGTTTCTGTTCATAAACATGGGAATGGCAGCAGTTACACTGCCATATTTACACTTGTGGAGGTCACAGAGATACTTGAGGAAAACTCAACTAAGATTTGTTTGTGCAGTATTTCAAAAACAAGGAATGGTGAATTACTAACTTTTTAAAGCTAGATTTGTATGTAACTAAAATTAGAATATTATTTTCTTATTCTTTTATTGGTATATATATTAAAAAAAAAAAAAAAAAAACAAAACTAGTTTAAGGGACAGCTATCCAGAACATTTTTTCAAAAAAATAAAAATACTGGTCCCAAAGGGATAAGGGAAGCAAAAATCCCTTTGCTTGATTTATTCATGATAAGGTCCTCCAAAACTTCATCTTTTATGACTTGAAAAAAAGAGATGTACACAACACCCCTAACCTCCTGTTATGACAGTTTATGTTTCCTATCCAGCTTATTTAACTCAAATGCCTGGGAAATAGACACAATTACCACCTTATGGAATGCTACTTAACTTTAAATACTCCCCTCTGAATAGAAATCCACTTTATCTTCTCAGAGTTATTCCAGTTTCTCAGGAATTATTTCCTCTATAGGCTCCTGAAATGCTCTTGTTTCATCATTTAAAAATTTAAACTAACAATTGTTCAGAAATATCTTTTATTAGAACAAAGGCAATTCCCATGCAGTGGATTCTGTTCACAAGGGCTCGTACAAAGGAGCTGCATACTATGCCCATATACAGCTTTAATCATTCACTCTTTCAGCTGTTATCAATTTAAAACCAATGAAACTCCTACACTGAGTCCATTTGAGCAGTCAATTTTAATATCTTGGGGCATCTGTAGTTATTCTGAATTGGCTGCAAAAGCAGAACTAACAAGTTAAGCTCTAACCATAAGTCTACATCAGGCTGGTAAACCATACATCAAACACCGACAGTTAGTCAATACTGTAGTATGAAAAACCAACAAGCATTTTTAAGAAGAGCAATATATTCATAATATGTTTGGTGGTATGGTTTACATTACACATCCCTGCTATCTGCACGTTAAAAATTCCGCTGGAGATGGTGGGGTGTGTGACAGCTTTGCACAAGGATATAAAACCAGACACCAGAAGAGAAGGGAATGGACATTCACAAGTTGTATAATATAAAATGATGATTATGGCTGCAATGAATTGCTTGTTCTGGGGAGCTTCAAGTTTTCCCTGAGCTTGACAGAGCTACTCTTTTTTTTTTTTTTTTTTTTTTGAGTAGCTCTCACAGGCTCCAGCAAAGCCACTAATCCTGAGCTGCAGAAATCTCAAGTATGGGAGACAATTCTTCTGGAAAAGAAACAATTAAAACAAAATCACTAAAGCCACATCCTCACTGAGAATGTCATTGTTTAACTGTTTTGGGTGTACATGGATGAGATGTGGCCACACTTGGAAGGGACTCATACTTCAGTGTTTTTATTAAAAAAACCAGGGAAGGGCATGGCCAATACTCCCATTTCTCAGGAAGAAGCTTAAATTCTGGCATGAGAAGATGGTATAATGGTACAATGCCCAAGTTTTTAGAAATTTTATCTATGTATTTAGAAATATCTGTGTATTTAGAAATTTTTAGAAATTATATCTATGTAATCCTGCACCTTTCAGGATCAGAATTAACTGTGCTACATTTGGATTTGAACTGCTGGACTAATAGAGCTTTGTATCAACATCCAAGTTGTTTGTTTTCTTTGTATCTGTTTGAATGTTGGGAAGGAAAAGAGGGAAGGAGAATGAAAAGACAAAATCAGAGATGAATGTACAAGGAGAGGGATAGGACAGTAGGCACCAGAGCTGTGAACCTCTGCAGAGGGAAGTAATGCATTTGGAGCCATATTCCTAAAGGTGACTTCTTCTAGCTGCTCTATCTGTAGTCAGACACATTAAATCAGACATTAAAGTGATGCTGATTCCAGACTGGGCCTCCAAATAATGCCACGACACTTTTACAATAAGTGGGGCAGGTCCTCAGCTGACTGAAGTCAGTGAGGTTGTCAGTGGAGCTGCCCTGATTTATGCAAGCTGGGAATCTTGCCAGTCCTTTTAATGTGGAGATTTACTATATAACGTTGATCTGTGGTGGTCATCAATTTAAAAAAAAAATTACATTTGTGAACAGTTACTATTAAGTGGCATATGAGCTGCCAGATTTGTTTCACATTCTCTGAAAAAGGGAAAATAGTACCACAGACACAGGTCTCTCATAGGAAATTCTGGTGTTTTACTGGGGACAAGAACTTGTTTGAATTCAAAGAGAGGGTGTCTGCTGTAGAGCTCAAAACATTTTTCTCAAAATGAGATATTTAAAAATTCCCTGAATCGTTTCTTAGCATCATGTCAAAGGAAAAAAAATCACTTTGCTCAGTGTCTGGACATCCACAGGGTTTAGGAAAAGTGCTTCCAAATGTCCATATCAATGAAAAAAATACCCTTGTGGCCCATTGTCCCTGCGAGTCAAAGGAAACATTTCCTAACTTTCCCTAAGCTCTGATGTGCACCAGAATGCTTGCAAAATTCCTTCATGACCTGCAAGACCTACAGAACACACCAAAGGTGGGTCTTAATCTGCACTTTTGGACTTCTCATTAACATTGTGCTCATTACATTGAACTGCTCCAAGGTCCAGTGAAAAATAGGATACAATAAAGACATTTTCCCTTGCCTGGAAATGAAATGGTTGGTGATCTCTGTGCTGCGATCTGCACAACCACCAACATATGCTGAGCCCTGTTCTATAGGCTATCAAGCCAAATCACAGCTAGTTCCTTTCACTAGCAATTGAGTGGCTTTTATTTTCATCTTGAAACAGTTGTAACCATTCCAAATTTTATGTTGTTTTGGTTTTTGCCTTAGCTTATGAAATATATTCAATGAAGTTCCTTCGGTGTCTAGCTTTTGGGAAAGAAAGATCCACCCTAAAAAAAAAAAGAAACCTAAATAATTTTCTTGCCAGCTGCATAGCTTCATTTTCCTTATTTCCCACAGTGTCATTTATGAGAGGTTGTTGCTCATGTTTTTTTACTGTTTACTGAGAATGTATTTTGTGATAGTGTATTACCAACACAACCACCATAACTTTAAAACAACAGTTTCACAGAAGTTTCTTTTCCTTTGTTGGTCTAGAAAGTCTCAGAAATCAGGATGTGAGCAGGCCAACATCAAGTTGAAGGTTGGCAATTCATTCTGGGTAATACTAAATCATGACAAAGCTCAAACATAAAGATCAAAGTTCAATTATAGACTATAAAGTCGTTTTAAAAGAGAAGATTTATATATTATTTTTCTAGCATATTAGTGCAGATTCTGTAAATTCTGAGAATATTTCAATCCCGAGGAACCAAGGACCCCTGCCCTTGGGTATAAATTTGAACAGCTATTCTCAAAATAACACTGCTCAAATGGCAGACATGGGACATGCCTCTTATTTACTATTTCTAGGTTGTGTGCACGTGTATATCTAAGAACACAAGTGTGCCGAGAGACACAAACACATTCCACGACATCCCTGTATTGCACATCATCTCAGAAATGCTTCAAAAAGCTTCTAGACCAAGGATATTTTGTGTAAGCATGAGTGAGATGGAACAAGGACAGATGATCTTCATTAGAGCTCTCACTGGAGCATGAAGAGCCCCAGCCACCAGCCCACTGCAATGAGTGGAGCCAACGTGCTGTTCCTATTCTGGCTTCTTCTACACACAGCACTAGAAAGCAAATGGGACAATGATGACAAAAATAACTTTTTGTCATGTAAAGAGTCGGTGCATCTTCATTTTCAGTTCAACATGTAACTAACATGTAACCATCAGTCTTCTACGTTCCCTGGTCTGAGTGTTATCCTCCTCACTGTTTTCATTTAACTTCCTACTTTACTTTCTACCCGAATATCTGTTACACTCTACACAAGCAAAGTTTGGGCAAGAGTTAAATGACAATCACACAATTTCTAGATTTCCTGATAGCAGTGTTGGCAGAACAAAGTACCCCAGGAGATCAAACTGCTATTTAATTTTGAAGCCTGTATTCCCAAATTTGGTTAATGTGGAGAAATGTGTCGAGTCTCCTGGCCAAGTGTGCACGCATCAGCGACTCACAGAGCACAGGACTGTGTTTAAGTGAACTTACCACCTTAAAATGTATTTACTCATGACTATAATTTACGTGTTAAATTTATTGGAGTTTTGGTTCCAATGTGACATACAATGTAAAAAATCAATATAGATTTGAGAGCTTTATAGTGCCCCTGGCAAATATGAATAGCACTTGATGAAAAGTGAAGGTTTTCACAGCACCTACAGTGTCACTGCATTGGAGTAATTAACACCACACGCTTCACAGATATTTATATCAATTCTTCACCAGCACACAGAACAGCTCTTTGTCAGGAATTTGGTACCAAGATGTCCTGCAAGGCTTTATACACTTTTTATTACGAGCCCCTATTTTAAGGGATTTACAATTCTGACAGAAGTATTTCCCAATGGGATAAAAGTTCGTAGGCATGTTCTCAGAGCTAGAGGAATTTTTTCTTGTAAAAATTGGTTAACATTTTTTTCCCTTAAGAAACGAGCAAATAAATAGTTCTGAGGGGTTTCTGCAACCATTTAAGTCACCTTTAGAAAAATAAATAGATGCATCTTATAATACAAAAATTTGGCAAGCTTTTCATTGGTAATCTGGGTGGTTGCATTTTGCGATTTGAAAATATTCTAATGCGAGACTAAAAATTAACATTTAAAAGTGGTCTCTGCATAAGCACTGCAACTGCATTTTCATAACATTTTAACAGATTAAGGGATAAACTATGGTGAAGACAATGAAGGAACCTTATCAAATGAGCATTTCACATAGACTTACTGTAGATTGGAATTAAGCCGTGCTAACGAATCCTGCCTCATTTGCATGGCCAAAACCTAATCCTAATGAAACTTCATGGTAGATAAATAACATGTTTTCTTCATGGCAACATTAGTGTGGTAATAAAACAGGGCTGGGTGCAGATTCTGAGTTACTGTGCTACAAATCAGCAACATCTCTTTTATCCATGGAAAAGTATCCCAGGTAGAACCAAGCTATGCTTATGAGTCAAGAGCTTAATGCAACTCTAGCCTAAACCGAATTCATCTGGCTTTCCTAGAGAGAGATATTAGAGGGTGGATTTGAGTTATGCTAATGAGTCTGGATTTGTTAGCAGGGATCACATCTGATCCCTATGTAACACTGCAAGATATTCATCAGCCACCTTTACTAAACTAAAAACCCTCCAACCCTTAAATCCAGAAGTTAAAAGACTATCAATTACTCCTCTATTAATAAATGAAACAAACTAACATGACACATTCAAATCCCACCTTCAACTCACAAAGTACTTCAAATAGGCAAAACCCTCTGAAGTATTGAAATCAGTTACTACAAATATGTAAGGACAGATCCTGAAAGTTTGGTGTGAGAGTGTGCACACCTCACACACACATATTGACGCATAAAAGACAATTTTCAAAGCTTCTGTGTCAGCTGGAAGCAGAATCCCACAACTGAGGCCCACTGTGGTTTCATATAATGAAGATTTCCTTACAGTAAACAGCACTGCACTGATCATCTCTGCACGTATCTAAAACATAAGAACTTAATTCATCAAATCTTCTTCTCTCCAGACATGGGCCCAGCTGGTGTTGAACTCTTGTAGCTGCTTTAGCTTATGCTGGCTGGGGTCAATCTCTTGGCTCAGGACAGACAAGTTTAATACACACGAGCAACACCCCTTGCCATTTTTGACACACCACTGGAAAACTCACACTCCAGAGATTGACAGGGGCTGCTGGCAAAATGCCTCTTTCTAGTCAATTTGCATGTGCAGTTGTGGGTTTCACACATAATAATTTGGGAGTGCGTAAATTTTTCAAGCATTATTCCAGACAATATTTTAAAACACAGCTTTACTTGGATGTTAGTGGTCAGAATGCTACTGCCTCCAAGTTAACTACCAGCTTCTCAGTGAAACACTTCTTGGATAAACTAACAAACACGTTTTATCAAAGAAACAATTTTTTAAAGAAAATGTGAAAGTGATAGCTGACCAGCTTAGCAAAAAATTGGAATAGGAAAAAAACCCCCACAGATTCAAAGCATTTCTTATTCGCTGACATGTATTTCAAATTGTTAAAAATGGATTTTGTTGGTGAGTTAGAAAAATAATGAGAAGACAGCAGAAAGTATTCCAACAAATTAGTCAGCACAGCATCTGAGGGTCCTATTTTTGGTTCTAAAACATAAAACTATATTGACATTCTTTTCTTAAAAAGAAATGGGACTTGTTCAGCGTCTTGATTTGCATTATGCATGGTGTTAAATGGAGGGGCTTCTACCACTTGTACACCAAAGCAGAAAAACTGGAGGAGCAGTCAGATATCACAGAGGTAGATGAACCATACATCGATTCCTTTTTCTTTATAGTTCAGCAGTGTGCTATGAAATACAGCAGCAAAACCATATTTAAGAAGTGCTTGTCCAATGTACTGAGTCAAATATTCCTCTGTGATTTTTTAATTTTTACACCATAAAAGAAGAATAGAAGACTGAACACACCTTTAATAAGTCCCTTTTCTTGCAATGTTTTCAAGGAGGGTCTCCGGGAGATGAACTTCTTTAATCTGCTTTTAACTCGGTTTCTGTCATTTGTGTCAGAGGCACTGTAGTTCAGCCTGAAAACTGGAGGAAATCAAAAGAGAAATTTTTAGTATTTCTAAATTAACAGCAGTTTTCTCAAATATCCTGAGAAAACAGTGGCCATAACCACCCTGGTAAGATCCCAGTCATGCGGTAGGTCAGCAGCGAGGCTGGTTGGACACTACAACCCATCTGATTAATACTTTTGTGAATAAACACGATGAGTTCACCCCGCCGGTTACGCACAGAGCTCTGTTATTTATTGCCCATAAGTATTTGGATGGCGACCAGTTTGCTCATGGAGTGCTCACGAATCCCACAAGTTTCACATGGGTGATTTCTCAGCTCCAGCTCCGGGCTCCGGGTGTGCTACGCGCTATTAGCTGTGCACTCCTCGCTAGGAGAAAGGATGGATGGCTGCACCACCACTGAAGCACTGGAGTCCCTTGCCAAGATGGATTAAGAGTTATATATATATTTAATGCAGTTATAGAAAACATGGCTGCATGCCATGAAATGTGTGCAAGATGCATTAATTTATGGAAAGAAAAGTATTCCCGTCCTAATGATTATATTTTATTGTATTTAAGCATTTAGCAAACTCAGAAACAATTTGAGCGCAATTTATTCCTGCTCTGTGTCAAAAAGACATAGAATCCAGCTGCAGAAAATCCCCTGGAGGAAGTTTCAAAGGCATAAATTTAACTTTTTCTCTTCTGAGGTGCTTACAGGGCACCATGATGGCTATCCAAATAGGCAGTGCTACTAAGGAGGAGAAGCTCAGCAGGCTCCAGAAGCAGAAGAGATGCCACAGGGAGACCTCTTCTAGAGTTTTTCCTGAACATGCAGGTTTTTAAAGATTTCTGACAAATCACCTGAGATTGAATAACTCTTGTTCAGTGTCCTGATCTCTCAGTGTGCTCATTGATGAGTAGGCTAAAGGGGCAGCCAGAGCTGTGCAGCCTCCCTTGGCAAAGGCCTCCAGCTCAGAGGGGGGTGGTTTCTGCTTTCTAAGGAAAGAACAGCCTTCCATCTTCTCTTGGAAATCAATCAATCAATCAATCAATCAATCAATCAATCAATCAATCAATCAATCAATCAATCCACCAACACACAACATTCTCCACAAGGTGAATTGGCAGGAGCCTGGTCCATTGTCCCTTTGACAGAATTTCTAAATAGATAATTTAGCTGCAGTTACAGACGTGCTCCCTTCCCTCCCCATCCAGACTGAACCTCCCCCATAATGCAGCAATCTTCAAATAGAGGATCCAAGCACAGAGAGAGACCAAATTAAAAGTATGATCATTAATATCAGTCTTTTTTTTTTTTTTATCAAGGCATTTTGCATTAGTTTTAAACAGAACCAGAACATTTAAAGGTGCACAATTATAAAACAATGGCAAGCTAAAATAACTGGTTAAGCAACAGCAACAACCCTGGAATATTGTGGTTTACATTACAAATCTGATTTTAACAGCCAAACTTATAAAATGGTTTACGCTTTGCTGTTGTCAGGGGAGAAAAACTTGCCAAATTGTTCATTTTAAGTAAATAGAACATAGCCAATTAAGGAAAGCAATATTTAAACACATGCCTACAATGATCAGAGCATAGTTTGCTTCTGATTTCACTACTGATTTTAACAGAAGAGTGTTCCATTTTCCCACAGCACTAAAATGACCCCACACATACTTCCACAAACCAGTAATCACACAGGACAAATAAAAGGACACTTTACTGGAAAATACATGGCTTGGTACAATAATCCATCACTTATGAAAACTAAAATTCACATTTTTTTAATGGTAGCATTCCTGGAGTGATGTATCATAGAACATAAAGATTAGCATTCAATTGATGGTTGGTGCTTTTTTAACATTATAGCGGAGGACTTTTTGTTCAAAATTGAGCAATCCTTGGCAGGGACAAGCTAAAATTCCAAGTCACTTGGCTGTGCTATAAAAAGAACAACAAATGGATGTTTCTAATTCTGCATCTTAGTGGTACTTTGAAACAGTGAAGTGAATTGTATTTAGTTTGGGGTCTCTTTTGTTGCTCAGTGTCATTCTGTCTGCAGCAATTCACAACAAGGTTGGCTTTATCCTGACTTCTGAAGCTTCCCCAGGTGATATAAACGATGCAGGAGTGAAAATGTATTTTAATCAATCATTTTCCTGCTGCTTTTCCCATTCTATGGGGCTCTGAAGAGTTTTATGCCCACTTGAACTGCACACTTTGAGTCTACACCAGGCTGGTTAAGGCGTTCCAAAAGAAGTGCACATGGCCGTCCTGTGAAGGGTGGGACAGCAGCCTGAACATCCCTCTCTTTAGAAAAAACAAGTTAACCCAGCTAGAAGTTTTATACCTGAAACAGCAATTATGGTGTTAAAACTACATCTAGAGGTAGGAATAATTATTGTCATGGATATTTTTGTATGTACCACGTTTTGCTGTATAGCAAAACAACAGCAAAGTTAATGTTGATGAATTTCTCGTTTTATTCTATTAAATACGTATGAGTCACCAGAAAAAACCTCCAAGCCTCACAGAAATTTAAGGGTTTTCAATAATATGTTCCAAAACCAAGCTTAGCCAGAAATATTCGTGTTGGGATCTCACTTAGAAATATTCCTTCTCTTGCCAAACAATTCTTCTCGCGATATCCCCGCAATAAAACGACTTTGCTATTATATTTGGAAATACAAAGTAGACCAAATGTTACTTCCAAGAGAAAAAATAAAAGGCAATAATTATAAAACTCAAAAAGCACAATAATTTTTTTTTTAACAACTTCCTCTTTAAATTTCAGGTTCTGGATTTGGCCAGAAGTATCCTCCACAAAAGAGAGCTGGCAAATGTCAAACATAAAAAGGGGAAAGACAGTTCCATACAGAAGTAAAAATAAGACTCTTAAGGACTTAAGTATAAAATAATAATACATTTTTTTCTACTAGTGTGTGTGCAAGGACACTTCATCAGCAAAAATGTAACTGGAATATTGTCTGACTTTCATGTTTGACTGGTAATAAGTTGAACTCTTAGATCCAGGAAAGCATTCCTGGTTACTTTTGAGGCTTTCTTAGATCTCCATTATTCCAAAGGTTGGAAAGGTATGAAAAGACAAATGAAATAATGGCAAGATCTTTTCCTCCATTCTCAAGATATGTGAAATCAAAACATCTAATCACAATAAAGGAGCACCATTCAGATTTGGTATGAAAATAAGAAAGTATAAACACATTTTTAGGACTAAAAAACCTCACATCTTTGGCCCTTTTTGTTGGATAGCACTGTAATAACGTTGGCTGAATTAGGAGGGATAAGTATAGGTTAAATTCTCAGAAAAAGATAAAAATGCACTGTCTTTTTTTGGCTTATATAAATCCTCTGAATCCTTATTCAAATCTAGCCTTAATAATAACATATAAATAACAGAAGCATGGAAGGCAAGAATTATTGAAATACCTCTTAATGACAAAGTTCTACGGAAATAGTACCATGAAAAAAATTTTGAGATGTAAGATGAAGAATTACTTTTTAACATTCAATGCCCTAAATTGTATCTATGATTCAATGAGAATAAATTTACCATAGTTTAGTCAGGATGAAGTAGTGGCCAACAAACTGCAGGTTGAAGCTACAAAAGCCTTTCTCCAGGATTTTGACATGGTGACCACTCACAGAGGTAGGCAAGGCTCTGACCTCTTCAGGGCCAGGATAAAAATGTTTATAAGATTATTTCCTGTAACTTTAATCATACCTAGATAATGTATTTCTAGCAAAATATTTTTCCTGGGTGTCATGTTCTGAGCAAAGCCTGGATGATTCAGAGTAAAATTTTTTAACATGTCCTAAACTCCGTATTTTATTGTCAAGATTTTGTAACTCCCTGTAACATGATCTCAAATTCCTTCCAATGACTTTTATTTCACTCTTAATTTACTCTGCATCTCAGGGGTTTACCTATGATTAATTCCTGCCAGGTACAGTGTATCTGAACACTTCCAACATGTTGAAAGCATTGGTTTTTGAAGAACTATCCATTAATGACTTTCTGAACTGTGACAATGGATATTGACAGTGCTTGTCAGACTAAAGCACTATTGATTGTCTCACATCATGTGTATTGCAAAACCAATTTCTTTCAAGTACCTCTTCCTAACTGAAATACATTATTACCATGCCTATCTGTTTATTATAACACCCCAAATTATTGTATGTAATTCATTTGGATGGAAAGAGCAGAATGAAGAGCAGCAGTGGAAATGGATAAGGTGTTAAGAGATTCAAATATCTTTCCATTCTTACCTTCTCTTCCATTTGCATTGATCTCCAGGAAAAAAAAAACCAACAACAAAAAACTATTAGTCTATACTATGCATATTTATTTTAGTACTCTTCAAAGATGTTAAAATTTCGTGAAGTTCTTAGAAAGAAATGAGTTGTAGTATAATGATAACACGATAAATGGAGTTTTGGTAATTATTTCCCAAGGAATGCTAAAAATGACAGGCTTGACCATTCAAAATACAGAATACACTGACCAAAATCCTACCTGCAACTTTCTTAAAATACATATGAACAGATCCATGTGCTTAACTCTCATCTCTGATGTCTTAAAGTAATAATTTTCTAAAGTGCTTTACAGGCTCATAACCAGAGCCCTCAGCAGCACCTTTCAGGCCTGAAACAAAGCTGAGATGGCAAAAGAGGGAGGCAGGAGTAGGTCTCTACGACTTCCAAGAAGGAAAGTGCCAGTCTAACAGTAGTGTTAGCACATATGTGTGAAAATATTAATTGGAAGGAATTAATTAGTTAATTAATTAATTTCAAGTAATGGCAATGCTTAATTGCTGAGTGTCTTATATGTCTGAGAAATATATCTTAACCTACAGAGGTGTGTGCTTATGCCTACATTCTAAAAGACACTTTAATTTAATATATATTGGCTCATGACTAAGTTTTATTGGATACCACTAAAATCCAGAATTCAACATTTCTTCAAATGTTTTCAGCCTGCAGCAGATGTGAAACTACTGTTAGTCCTTTAAGGAAGGAACAGCATGCATCATTGCCTGTAAAAATAGACAGGTTTTCAGCCAGCACCTGAGTTTTTAGAGTGACAAAATCAAGGTCTTCTTCCTTCCTTTTCTTTGTGGTGCTCCGAGATAGAGCCAATAAAATCTGCACACTAAGGACAAAGAATTCACCTCACTTTCTTTATTGAGTTACGGACTTTTGCCAGTCATCCTATTTTAACCCCTAGTGAAATCCCTGGGCATGTCTGAATTATACACACTATAATTACTAATTTATTTTTTTTTTTGGTAAAAAAGTAGAATGAAAGACAGGTACACAGTCAGCTTAAAGGCACTAGAAAAAATGATTGATGGGAAAAAATGCAGAAATTTGGCATTGCCTCTGATCATTGTTCTTATAAGCTTCAAAATTACAGACTTTGTAACTACAGAGCACAGACCCAAAATGTGCAGCATCAGAATGGGTGTCACCTTCCAGGAGAGGCTCAGATGATTTTGTTTGATTTGGCACCAAAAGACCTGAAGTCATTCAGGTTTATGGTGCAATAATAGATATTTGCCACAGCAAGTATATCTACATTTACAGATGTTTATGAAGTAAGCTCAGAAATAAACAATAGGAAAAAGAAAACAGTGATTATATAGCACAAATAATTTTTCTGTAATATGACAGCCTAACAACTTAAGTGCTCAGTAGTGTCATTACACTTTGTGAAATTTGCGTGCATTAGCAGTAAAGATTCAATAAAATGACTGTATAATTCATATTTTGCATCATGCTCTTATGCATGTAAAATAAAATAAAAAAATTGTCCCCCTCTAATAATAAATGGAAATAAATTAATAGTGTGTTAAACATCACTACACATTTACATCGTGAAATAAAAATGTCACTCCCCACACAGCTTTTCTTAGTGGTATTTGCACCATAAATGTTTAGAAATGTAAGCAGTATTTCTGAGTATATATTGGATTTATAAACAGAAATCATACCAGATACCTTTCTTTATTAAAATAAATAATATTTTTTACTAAATGAAAATGCAATAGGCCAAATCTATCTGGATTTTACTTGTGCATTTGATATGATGTCAAATAGGAAATGATTAGTTAAACTAGAGAAGATGCAGAGAACTAAAACAATAACTGTGAAGTGATTAAATAAGGTATTAAAATGAGCTTTGTTGAAAGGAGAACTACTGTACTGCAGGAAAGTTACCAGTGGATGTTCTGAAATATTCTTGGAACTGGTCTTTGTGTTTTCATTAAAGACTTCAGCAGGAAAAGTAGAAGCATTCAAAAAATTACTTGTTGACTCAAGGCTGGAAGCACCATCAGTTGAGGCAAGAATTCAGGATACCAGGAAAAAACATGGTGACTTTGAGCCTGGGAACTGGAGTAACTGGACTGGAATTAGAATTACCCAATGCTTGGTTAGAGAAGGATTGGAATTAGAGAATCTTAGAGTCACTGAGGTTGGAAAAGACCTCTAAGGCCACCAAGTCCAATCATTCCTCAGCACTTCCAAGCCTACCACTAACCCACGTCCTCCAGTGCCATATCTACACATCTTCTGAACATTTCCAGGGATGATGATTCAACCACTGCCCTGGGCAGCCTGTTCCAGTACCTGACCAACAAATCCAAAATATTTAATTTTAATTCATAAAAAATCATTCTCTCTCATGTGTGTATAACCTTGGACACTCATATGTGAGGTGCAGGCAGCAGCAGCAAGAAGCACCAAGAGAAAGAGGCTGCTGAGATTTTGGAAGGAGATGGGGAGCTTGGCATGTTTGGCCAGCTAGAAAATGGCTGGGAAGAGCTGTGATTGTTCTCTATGAATTTGCTGGTGGGGGTGGGAAAAGGAGCAGGAGAGGAGAAGAGGACAGCAGGGAGGGAGAAGAGCTGTTTTAACTGAAGAACAATGTTGGCATGAGAATAGATGAGTATAAACTGGCCATAATATGAAGTTCTAAACCACCCTTTTAAAGAAGTCGTGGTGGCAAATAAAACTAAAAGAATTTAAGATGCAGCTTAATAAATTTATGTATGAGGACACAGAACACGGTACCTTGTGACAGGAGGGACTGGACAAGATCATCCAGGACTTGCCAAGCCTTTCTTTCCACAATTTTTTTTGGTATTGTCACAATATTAGAAACACTGTTATACAAACTTAACTCGAATATAAAAACCACAATGCCAGAAATCAATGAATTCATTTTATTCATACAGTATGACCAGTTTATGTTCATCTAATATAAAACATGTGGGACTTGGATGAAATCTGCTACAGCACACAAAGTCAGACTATTTAGACTCTAGGAAGAGAGAGCACAGTGTACTTGGGAAGGGGAAACTGGTCTCCCTGAACTCGTGTCAGGAATTAGGACTCTTGACAGAGCCTCTTTGCAAAAATATTTCCAGGACAATACTCTGTGGATGGTCTAACACACAGGAAATGAGGAGTGGTCCTTGCCCTTACCTAACTGGATAAATCAGTGTTTGCAGCCATACAGTCTTACCCCACTCATGAAACATGGCAGTTACTTAGCAAAAGAACTGCAATATTTGAGTTAATGACTTTTGAAGCTGACATATATACTATAAAACATTATTTAAGAAGACTTCACAAAACAAAAAAGAAATCCCATGCAACTAGAGGTTGAGGAAGACAGAACAAGATACTGTAGAGTATTTCCAGATCGAGTTGAACAATTAATTTACAATAAATAATGAATTCAGGGTCTTTTTCAATATGGAGTTCTATTTGCTTTCTTCTGTTGTGAAATATACATAACTTTCAAGTCTTTAAACTTGTCTCCTGAGTTAATCTGAAAAAAACCCTTTTCAACCTTTTGCAAATATTATGAATAGTCATCACTTACATTAAATTGCTCAGGTAAAAGGACAATAAAATGATATTGTTCCTTTTTGTACCAGGAGCACTGGACAGATTTACACCAAAAGAAAACCCTTCTGGGTGGCTGGGTGCTAGTAACACCCATGGAATTCCACCCATGTGGAATTTTTACCTTAGAAACCTACATATAATTCTGCCTCATGCTTTTGGAAGCAAATTAATTATCTGTAGAGAACAAGGGAGTCTTGTATCTATATCAGTCCTGTGAAGAATTACACGAATGTTTCATGCATTGAAATTTAGACATCTACTTTGGTATTGTGTTGAGCCTCTTATTCAGGTCCAATCTTTTGGGACCCTTCCAGAAAGAATATCCTACCAATGCATTTCCTGTTTCTTGAAACTTTTATCAATTATGTTTCATTCTTCTAAATTTTAAAAGCAGATTATTTTAACATTTAACTATATTCCCATTGCACTCAGTCTCCAATTATACTCATAACCCTGTATTTTTTGACCCACAATGAACTTCAAGTGTTTCTTATACAATAAAAGACAGAATTAATTCATAGTGCCCAAGTTATGAAACCAACATGCTAACACTGTTTATTTCCAATGAGAAACAGTAGTAACATTCAGCTCTATATTTGCTTGTTTCAAACCACAAGCTCCAGCACATTTTTCTCTTTAAACAGCCAGTTTAGTACTTTCCAGTGACTGTAGATGTGGTAGTCTATGAAGGAGAAAGGCACTCCCATTATCTTTAAAGTAATCAAAAAATATCTAGCCAGAGATCTGAAATCCATTTGCTGTACTCTGTTTATATGTCGACTACACCTTATCAAATTATCCCTACCTCAATTATGTCATTAGAGTAAGAATAACAACAGAAGATCGCCCATGAGCTCATTTTTAAAAGGAGCACATCGTCAGATTTCAGAATTCTTTTTACTTCTTACCTCAAGTGAAAATTCTGCTAAGAATCTCCAGCATCCATGTTCAGATAAATATAAACTTTAGACAGTCACCCTCATGCCATCAACTAAATTTAATTTTTATACAGAAATTATTTTCATTTGCTCAGACACAACAGATCTTTAGACTTTTGTGCAGTTACAGCTCTTTGCTTAGGTAGTGCCCATGTGAGGACACTGGAAAGGCTTCCCTAAAGGTGATTTAGGATCTGCAGAAAATGAACAAATCCACAAAGCAGACCAAAAGCAGGCTACAGCTTTTTTTTGTGAAACTACCCCTATAGAGGCTGTGAGTGGAGAAAGTGCCTTGTGAGATGTGCTGTAGGTCATCCTCTTGTTGGACTGAGACAGAGGAATTACAGGAGGACAAGGAAAGTCCAGAAAGGAGCTGCTGGTTTATTTAGCCATATATTTTGTGGCTGGACCCCAAGTCTGTGTGGCCCTTGTAAAGGGGCTCAGAGGGGGACACCTTCTACAGAGCATGTGGTGGCATTTAGGGCTTTATCTGGTGTCCAGAACAGCTGCACTGGAACATGCTGCTTGAGCAGGCAAACAGTTACTAATTATCAGGATATTTTCCTGAAATAAAATCAGGCCAGTCATCACAACTCTGAGACACTTCAGCTACATGTGGGGCTTTCATTGGGTGCACTGACTCTCTGTTTGACCAGCCATGGTCAAAATTCAGACCATTTTATGTTTAAAAGAGCCAATAGAAGACTGTTTTAGCTTTAAAATTAATGTTCCAGCTGACAAACTGCACAAGGGCTTAACCTACTTTAGAACATATTTAATAGCATAATTTAGTCTCGAAAAAGAAAAGCAAAATAACTAATGATGGACAAATTTAGGGGTCGAATCTAGTTCAGATAAACATTCAAAAGTTCAAATGTTTAACCAAACCTTATCTTGTCCATGAAAAGCCTCAAACTGAAGGGCTCTATCAAATATAAGCAAAGTACAGGAGATTGTGGAAACTTTTCCCTCACAGAAGGAAAACTATTATCAGAAACCTGCACCTTATTGCAGCACTCACGTGTAAAGCAGTTAAGCATCAAAGCAAAAGGAAAACATTTCAGAAAACTGCTTCATGGTCACAGTAATACTTGGATGAAATCCAATACAGAGAAAAGAAAATAATATTAAGGGGAAAGATAATACAAATGCAATTAGACTATCAACCAATAAAACTTGATAGCTGAAACCTTCCAAGCTTAGAGAGAATAAGGAAACTGGAGATCAGAGGACTCTGCCTTTTGAAGTCTTGCTGTCCAGATCCTAGGGACCATTATCCAGCTGAGTATTTTAAAGACATTATGAATATTCTGTCACAGAATTAGAAAGCTTTATTACTGTGAATGACCTGTAACTTGAGCAGGGACAGCTACAAATTAATTCCAAATAAACAATTGTTTGGAAAAGGTGAATTCTGCTTAGTTTTCTGGGTTACAACTCACCAGACAAAAAATTTGCTTTCAAACAACATTCTCCTTGTGGGTTATTGATAACAGAAAGCATAATTCTAATGGATCCTCTCCATTCTCACATTCACCAAATAAAAATGATTTTAAAGGATTTTAAACTGTTCTGCCTTGCCTGGCACTGCTTCTCACTCAGTATGCAATATCTGCTACAGTACCCCAAAAGAAATCAAATTCAGACAAATGATGTAACAAACTATGGGGTTTCAGGATCCTTTTTATTTTTTCTTTTCCCCATGTCACCACATTTCAATCATGTCTTCTTAAGCCTCTCCCTCACCTTTTCTTCTGCCTCCATCCCTCAAACTACCTGGGAAAATAACAGAAAAAAATTGCTTTTCTCATAAATGAATACCAAATTCAAACCATCAGATGCCAAAACAAAACATATTTTAAGCCAGATTTCAAATTTCAGTTCAGAAATGACTAAGGTGTAGATTGCATTAAGAACAAAGTTACAACAATAAATCAAGTATTCCACTGCTTGTAATTGTGCCTTAATATCAGTTTTTCCCTTGATCCATCATACTGAGTGATCTTCAGATAACACTGGATAACAATCCAGGTGCTACAGTGTTTTCATTATTTATTCATTAATTTTTAGTGTTATCTTTGATTTTCATTCAAACTCATCAAGTGAAATACCTTCAAAAGAAGAAAGGAAGGTAGGAGCATTATAACACACAAAAATAATCATCTTTAATTTTACATAGAAAGGAAGGGGATTCTTACATGTGTTTTCACATAAATATATATACAAAGATTATTTTTTCAGGAACTTCTGGAAAGCCAGAGAAATGAGATGAAGAGTTTGGTTTTAGGGAATGTATCTATGGCTTGGATAGAAGACAGTCAAACAGTGACCTTGAGATCACCACCTGTACTGCTTAATTTCAGTCACTTTTCTGGTTCTCCCAGGATCACTTCTCAAGAGAAAACCTGTGTGCTGCTAAGGAGCCTGGTGACTCCTGAGAAAAATAGGAAAAAAGGCCTTTTCTGAATAGGTCATGGCCAGTCTGTCCTAAAAAGAGTGAGCATGAAGTAGTGTGGCTCCAACCATGAGTTCCTGCACCTTGGATGAAGTCCTTCATTTCAGATACCCATCAAGATAAAGGATGTCTTGCCCTGATTTATAACTTTGTGCCCCCAAATCTGCTAAATTGCAAATGATTGCATCTGGCTGCCCTCCTGTTCTGCCCTGCCCACATCTGGCCACCTTCCCTTGGGCTCTGAGTCCTTGGACTGGAGAATAACATTCTTCAGCAAAAGTGACTATAAAGTGTACTTTCACTATGTGATTGCACAACATACTAACTGTAAAGCTCTCTCTAGTAGGGCTGCATACCTGTATGCTTTTAAAATGATTTCTGTGTTCTGTACAAAGTGTCTTCATGAATTTCAGGGTAATTCCATGATAATCCTTTTCTGTCTCCAAAAGGCTTTTTTTTCAAATGTATTAGCACTGAGGTATTTTTAAATGTTTTCATTTCATTTATTTGAAATGTGTCGCTTGAACGGAGTTGCTCAGTTTTATAAGACTGTTACTTCTTTGTTTAAATTGAACACCTTAAAAATTAATTACAAAAACTGTTATCACATGGAGGAACATATTTTTTATGCTATGAAAAGGCTTAAGGCAGGTTTACTCTTTGGTTTTCACAATGAATGCATTGGATGCAAGACATCAAAGGACAGTAGAATGGTTGTTTACTTTTTATGTCTAAAAAAGTGGCAATGAAAGAGATAAACACAATCCCTAGACTGTATCAGGTGAGCCATTTCCACATGGGAGACTGAATTCTGCTTTCAAAGTCTGTGGGAAGACCTAAACTCGAATATTGGTGGAAGAAACACTGACTGAAAGGGAAAGAGATTCAGAAAAGAGTTATTTGAGATGATCAGAAAAACAGAAAAGCAGCACCTTATCATAGGAAAGACAACACAATCTTGGCTGGCCTGGTTACCAACCCAAGCAGGGGGTGGTACACCTGAGGCAGAAAAGAACAGCTGAAAATGAAGAGCAGGCTAAATGCTGCCACAAGAACACAATTGTACCACAAGTCCATTTAGGCTGAAAATTAGAGTGCTTTCAGCCTGAGAACTGAAGTTTTGGAACATTTTTCCATCCTGAGCTGAGGGGCAAAAGCATTACTACCGAATTTCATTAATTATGAAAGGAATCAAATGAGGTAGTTGTTTTCAAGAACTGGGGAATTGATTCAATGCTACAAAAAGTCTGTCTGAGGCAGATAATGCTGTGTTACACTTTTCAATAACAGCAACGCAAGTGAATTCCTCTTGGGTGAATCCTGGGCGCACTTAAGACAATGGCCAATGGAATTAATTAAATGGAGCCAAATATCCTCGGTGGTGAGGGGAGCTGCTCATATGTCATAGCTCTCTCTTCAGCATCAATATTTAAAGCCAGCTAGTTGGAACCTTTTACTTAATTGAGAAACAATACAGCATTTAACCCTTCAGTGATGTTCCACCCTTTGGCTCTCAGAGGCAGAATCTGTTTACCTGGCTCATCAGCAGCTGGTGGAGCAAGGAGGAGATCCTACAGAACACATTCCTTTCTAATTTCATTAATATGCCCTGTCCAGGAGAGAGTACCATAAAGTTGGTGTTTAAATATTTGGGATTGGCTGTCACAATTTAAATTCAATAGATTCTCCTAGCTAGAAGGTCTAAATATATATATAACTGATTTCACCACAGGGAAAAAGGTGAGTGTGGAAAGTAGGTATTCCTGTCTAGTGCCTGATGTACAGTCTCTCCATAACTGAGCTTAATTTAGACCTCTATAACCTAAAAACCTCCTTATTTCTGTCACATTCCTCCCAAAATACCATGAGAATTGCATCTAGATTAGTTAGAAATAATAGTGAAACCTCAGGATACAGAATAGTGTAAGAATCATTTTTCTGTCTCCAATCTTCCAATAGGGGTACTTATTTCAACAAATACCATATGAAGGGTTCAAAATTATGCTCACATGAGTGATGGAAAACTGGACTGGCTCTCCTTGAATAACAAAGTTCAGCAAGTCCTGCTCACTTGCTCTAGTTCTGACCTCTCTCCAAAGACTGCAGTCTAAAATATTCCCTGTTGCAGTGAGAACACCTCCATCTATTTAGGTGTTATCTGTTGTCAGCCTCTTTTTTCATTCCTTCCCTGTGGAGGCAAAGCATGGAGGCACAAAAAGTGGAGATCTCCTGACACATGCTGATGGAAGGTCAAGCAGAGGTGGCTGTCTGCACAGTGGGCTGCTTTAAACTCTAAAAATCGTGGCATTTTGTACAATCTACATCAAACCTTAGTTCTGCTGTTTAATGTAAAGAAAGATCTACTTGATATAGAACTAAGAGACTGCACCAAAGGAGTGTGAGACATGTTGGGTAGTTAGGCTTGGAAGTGGCAGAGCCAGAGTAGAGATCCCTCATTGCAGGAGTCTATCCCACTTTTAGTGCATGGAAAAAAGCCCAATTGCTTGGCTCCAATGATGCCTAAAATCTCATGATTTCTTTGTGATTGCTTTTTCTGAAGCAAGCGTGTGTTTGAAGCAAAACCTGCAATTTTTTCCAAGATGTAGCTGTTTTAAGGACTGTGTCAGTATCTGTGGTTCTGTAGAAGACTTTAAGTAATCATGATATCCACTCTCTACTTGCCTCCATATCAAATCAATCTAAAGTGCACATGTAGGAGTTTATTTTGTTAAGAAAAATACAGGGTATTCCTCTCTTCTTTGGAACAAAGACGAAATATGGATTTGTAACCTTTTCCTTTTCTTTCTTTAAACTTAAGTCCTTCAATAGTGTTTTGAACAAACCTAAAGAGATTTTAAGACAGACATTTTGTATTACAAGATTCCCCTGGGTTGTATGTATGATCGTCTTTACTAAAGCTCCTTTCAGTCCCAGTTGAATAAATATGCATTTTATTTCACTAATCTTGAAACAACAGGAATAAAGTTTACCCAGGTCTTTTATACCTCAGAGAACAAAACAAATACTACAAATCTTTAGAGGGAAAGGATATACAAAAGGGCTTGAGGTGAATGTTTCAAAGCAAATACTCTTTAAATGATGTGCAAATTATTTCAGCACTTGAACATGATTTATGAAAGGGGATTAGTCCACTGAAACAAGAACCGAGTTTAAACTGTTGGGTTTCAAAGTCAAGGATGAGAAGTGTTAGCTGGAAAAGGCAGAAGAAACTGGATAGTAATCTATAGTGAGGATTTCTGATTGATTTTCTTTAACTAACTCAATCCTACATTAGCTATTGCTGTCATTCATACTTAACTGTGGTGGGCAGCATAAAATACCTTCTTTTATGATATAATTCCCCATAAAAATGAAGTATGCAATGGTGATAATTAAGTAATAATGAGGTAATTAATAACTCAGTGACTAGCTCTCTATTTACTAGTATGCCCCATAAATGAGCACGAGGAGTGTGAAACAATTAAAGATTATCCAAGCTCAAACAGATAACTTTTCCAGGGAGTTGTGTGTCAGTGAGCAGACCAATGAGTCACAGGTCACATCTATAATAATACATTATATTATATTGTAATATTCCCACATACTCTTCACGTAATGGGTTAGAGCTACTCTTAAGTACTATAAAAATGATCACTTTTATGTAATTGTAAAGATTAATAAGTGAGCTAACTTCTCATGGTTCTATAATGACCCTGCTGTTCTAGTAGGTAAAGGAAAATTTAATGATCCTGCTCAGATATGATTAATATCTAACTTTTTCCTGGCTAAAAATCTGGACTTGGTTCAATAAAAATGAATTAAGTGAACATGCATGGGTTTCCCTGCCAAATGTTTATATGGAAGTTGGATATGCCCAATTTAAAAATATGCTTTTTCAACCCAAATAGTAAACTCTGGAAGGATTTTGGAGAGTGAAGTAGAAATAAAACAAAGAATTAAGGAAACATTATATTATAATTGATGGAAACAGGATATTCAAATTCAGGAAAAAATGTAATTTTTTTTTTAGGACTAGTCACAGCCAGTTGTGATTTTGAGTGCAACATGATCTCCTATTATCAGTAGAAGTGACACAATTTGTTTCTCAGTTTGGCATGTTTTGTTTCCAAAATACCAATATTATTACTTCTTTGTTGCTGAATCAGTATTTTCCTAAGCTTTAAGAAGAGAGCATACCTATACTTAATGTTGCAGGGAAACATGAGAGCACAAATATGTAAAAAAAAATAAGTTTAGTCCCTGTAGTCCAGATGAGTGATTCCACTCTCCAAACCCAGCATGTTGCATTTTCTTTTTCTGGTTTTTTTTTTCAGTCCCTGAAGCTGACTGCATTCCTGTTGATGCAATAAAAATAAATGCCACAAATGTTCAAGATGCAGAGTGACAAAATTAACATTGCAGTAGGAAACTGCATATTTGCAGCGAGTTTTCATTTTGCTTTGTTTTAATTGTTGCCTTTGGTAATGCTGCACTAATATACATTACTGCTTTATGTTTCTTGGCTTTATTAAAAGTAATAAAACTGACCTATACATAATGCTAACATTGTAATATAATAATAGTCCCTAAATAGCATCATTTGGCTTTGAACTTCACATCTAACTGAAATAAATGGGCCGGGAAGGGGAAAGAATTAAGACCTCATCAGAGCTAACAAAGAAATGGAGCGACTTCTGTGGCTCTAATTAGAATCATGAAGGTTGGAAAAGACCTCTAAGAGCACTGAGTCCAACTGTCAACCCAGTGCCACCACCACGTTCAGCACCAAACCATGTCCTCAAGGGCCATATCCACACCTTTTTTGATCACTTCCAGGGATGGTGGCTCCACCAGTGCCCTGGGCAGCCCATTCACTCACCCCATTTTCAAAGAAGTGGTCCTGTGTGGGTGAAGGACTCCATAAGCTGCCACAGAATCCAGCCCTCTATAGGTTTGGCCAGGCCAGTAAAACCTCTCTCTGCATCCCAAGGTATGGTCTGCCAACCTTCCATCTCCTTCATGTGCTAGAGAGGAAGACAGAAACCTCCCACAGGCTCCTCTCAGCACTGCCTGTAATTACAGTGCCTTTTTCTAGGACATCTAAACGAGGTTTTCAACAAATAAATTTCTGGCTTTTTTTTTTTTTTTTTCTTCTGTCCTTCTGTTATTACACAGCCAAAACCATTCAAATCCATGTGTTTGTGCCCTGGTGCCCATCCTTTTCCTCCTCAGAGAAACAACAGCCTCAGACAGGAGGTCTTTGCCACAGAAATTCCCAGTTCTTTGCAGGGACAAACTTTAAACCCTCAAACAAGTCCTTGGAAGAAGCTTTAGCCAGGGAAGGACCAAGCAGCATGTGGAGCCAGGAAGGTTTCAATCTCCACTGAATTCTCCATTTCTTCCACCATGTTCATTAAATGACTAAAATGGGTTTCTGCTGCTGTTTTTCCCCCTCACAGTCTTAGTTATCTAACAAACTGCATTCAGAGAGGATTCTGGATGCTTTAGTGATTACTTAGGGATAAATACATACCACGCTCAGGTTTCAAAATTCACCCCTCTGAAGAAAAGTGAATGAAACAAGAAAACAATTTTGGGCAGTTTTAAAGCACGCAGTCCATGGTTCAATCCTAAGGACTATAAGCTCCAGACTTTAACTGTCATTTAAGAAACTAAAGCAGATTTCAATGCCCAGATGACTTTGTATCAAGTATCTCTGAAGGCAAATCAAAATTATGATCCAGAGGTTGTTTTTTTTTTCTTTTCTTGATTCAAAAGACAGTAGGAGGAGTATTCCCAGACTCTGCCATGAGGCCATTCCCTAGGGAAGTGTGCAAAGGCTGTGCCACACCAAGGGCAAAGCATCACCCTTTGGGGCTAAAGACCCATCGCTCCCTGTTGAAAGTCCAAGAGGAATTTAGGTGAGGAAAATATCATTATTTGAGTTGGCTGGTGGCCAGGGTGCCGGGGCTAAGACCCTGATCCTCACGGAGAGCAGAGAGGAATCCCAAGCCTGCTGTTTAATATGCATGAAATGTCAGTTCTGCTGTCAACTTTTCCTTCCACCCCCTGCCTTTGTCCCCTTCTTTCCACCTGTTGCAGCTTGTCCTTATTCGGGCTGAGAGCTGGAATTGCCTTACTTTGGTGTCACGTTGTGTCTGGCACAACGACGCCTGGGGTCCCCGACTCCCTTTATTGAGACACTAAAATGACCATGAATAGCAACAACGCTGCCACAAATCATCAAGAAGTTCCTTTTCACACATGTATATATATTTTTTTCAAAATTCTTAACACTGGAGTTGTGGCACCTCCAGCTAGAATTCAAATATGGAGGAGATTTTCCAGGCTGCATGACTAACCACTGGGTTTTAAGTAAAGTGTTCTTGAAGATAAGGGAAAAATATGCGAGTAGAAACAATAAAAATAATGCAATTCAATCTTATCAATTCAGGCAGTTCCAGCTTTTATGTGGCAAACAAGGCGATCAAATTGCATTTATCTAATATCACAGATTTTTTTAAATGTCTAAAATATTTCATTATTTTGCTTTGGCAACCTAAAGCTGAGGAACAGATTACTGTTCCCACTACATAAGGAAATAACTGACAACAATTAGTATTTATTCTTGTTGCTTTTGTAATAAAAATAGAATTCCATCACTTTCAAGGAAACCTAAAATATTAATAAGAATGTGATGAACTGAGTAAATGTGACGCCATAAGGAAATGATGGAGAACAGGTTGGAAATATAGTGCTTTGGGAATGGATTGCATTATCAAGCTTGTGATTGTGCATTTTGACAAGAGCAGCCCTCAGATTGATACAGTAGCCAAAGGGCACTCTTCCTACTGCGGAGCTGTTTGTTTCCATCCCGGAGAGGGGGAGTGGAAGGGGAATTGATCCCCTCCGACAATCAATAGCGACTCCAGCCAAGGCTCTTCCACAAGAGGTCACTCCTGAGTGACAGAATTCCCAGATGGTGGCCACAAAGGGCCCAGGTGACACAAACCACAAGATGGGTGCATGGGCAGGAAAAGAAAGGCTGAGCTCAGCTGAGAGCATCGACTTGGTTCCACTGCCCAAAACACAATTGTTCTGACAGCTCCCGTGGTCCACACACAGTAAGGGCCCCTGGGTTTTGGAGAGAAGAATGGTTCCTGGGAACCTTGTGGTACCCTTTCCCTGATTCCCAGATTCTTTCCTTACTTCCTATCCATCACAGCACCTCTACTTGCAGAGTAAGCCAGGTGCCTGGTTTCATGGGATACAAAATTAACGTGGCAGACCACCTACCAGTGGACCCAATTATAACTGGCATCAATTAGGAGGGGGTTTTGTGACCTTAGAAGAAAAAAAAATACCAAAAAACCACTATGGTCTGAAAGATAACTAAATTACTTGGAAATGATGAAGTCTGATATTAACTTTTGAAATTATCTTTTTAGAATAACACTTCTTTGCATTAAAAGGAGTAGTGGTGCAAGACAATTTTCTTGCACAAAATGTGCCCTTCTTCTAGTGGGGGAGGCTGCTGGGGTGAAAAACATATTCTTTCTGACCAGCATCAGCTGCAGAAATCATATCATTAAAATAGCTGACACAATAAAATACAAAGTCATCTCTTTCCATGTATTTGGGAACAAGATCACAGTTTTACATATTTTGGTAACACTCCCCAAGGCCATTCTTGGTTTCCTCTTAGCTCAGAAAACTTCAATTAGAACATGAGTTGAAACCAAACTGGATGAGAAGCCACTGAAAAGCTGCGTGACCAAGAGAATGGCCACTCTCTGAACTTTGGAAATTGAGCCTGGCAGTTTGTGCCCAATTTTCAATGAAATCAGTGTCTACAGCTCAAAAAGCATAACAGAGAATTACCATTTGTCCTTGTAAGTGCAAGCAGGAGCAATTAGGATTAGACATAAAAACCAAATTCCGGCTACTAAGTCTCTAGGGGCAGTCTCCCCAGTTTTAAATTAAAGAGTAAATTACTGAAATGCTTTGGTTAGAATATACCTGTCCTTTATGTACTTATATTGCTATTACAGAAAAAAAAAAAAAAAAAAGCTAAAAGCAATGATGCAGCAGCACCAAGTCCAAAACTGGATATTTTTTGCAGCCCCTGAAATGTAGATAAGGTAAATACAAATGAATCTGAGCTGTCTGAATATTTCATTAAAGGTTATCAGAAGGGGAGGGGGTGGGCTGCTAACACATCAGTTGCTCATCTTCTGTGTTAAACTGGAGGAGTTCTAAGGCATCATTAAAAAATCTCCTTTGTTTGGATTTGGCACTGGCAATAGTCAATAACGTAAAAGCACTATAAAATTATAAAATCGTTAAACTTTGCAAGAACTTTATAAACACACTTGCAGATATTGCACATATCTTTGTGCTCTGCAGTCAAACTGGACAATGAAACGACCACCTGTTAACTGCTAACAATGTGTCATTACCAGTTCTCATGCCTTTTTAAAGCAATTTTGGCTCTAGCTGCCGATAATTCTGGCTACGATACTTGTGTGAACATTAAGGGCACAGAAAGCCAAAGGCAGAAAACTGACAATACAGTTTGTGCTTAGACTACTAATAAGTAAGTGAATAATATGATTTTTCTAATTCCACATAATTGCTTGATCTCAAGGGGCCAAAAAAAAAAAAGTTCTGAATACATATT
Organism: Notiomystis cincta; assembly: GCA_013398075.1. Taxonomy (NCBI): domain Eukaryota; kingdom Metazoa; phylum Chordata; class Aves; order Passeriformes; family Notiomystidae; genus Notiomystis; species Notiomystis cincta. Next base: position 1,624 of record VZRX01013559.1, on the reverse strand, counting down.
TTAGAAGCAATCCAATCTACGGTATTTAAATGCAAGCTTCGATTCAGTGAGATTTCACAGCAGATATTTTCACATTTTTTTAATAGTTTAAATAGCCTTTAACAAAACGGAGGTTATTCAGGATTCTCTAAGGTTTGAAAAGAAACATAGACTAAGTCTCTGTCACTGCTCATAGTCACTTTTTCTGTTTTGTCTGACAAATTATCATTTAAAGATATGTGAGAAGTCTAAATAAATAAATAAAAATTCCCTGAGTGCTGAGACAGTTTATGGGCATTTTGCTATTAGCTACAATAAGAGCAGAATCAGACCCTCAGAACTCACTGTGTTCTCAGTCTTATTTTTCTTCCTCTGAGAAATGCAACGTAACACCCGGTGAAAAGATATTGGGACAATTTTTCACAAGCCACGTTCAAGCTACTTTATATTTTATAACCCAAAGAAGAAAAAAAAAAAAACAAAACCACAAAACCCTTAAAAAAGAAAAGAAACATCTCCAAGACAATAAGAAAACAAACCCCAAAATCCTGTGGTCTGCAAAAAGAGACTATTTAATGAGTCTCTATTTGTGTGTACGCGCACGCCTGTGTGCATATATTTATGATTGTGTGGATAATTATCATTAAAAATAGCTACGTTGGGTCTTTTTAATGCAGCCCTTTTCCTTAACATCTCAGGCTTTGATCCTGCACTGAAATGAGTGCAGGAAAATTCCTACACAGCCCTTTGGTACCTAAAGGTACCTCAAACCAGCCTGCCAGTCTGGGGCTGTCACGGCACTGACATCGGGACCAGGATGTGAAACTCCCGCCAAACAAAGGAAAACAAAAATTCAAGGGAGGGGATGAGGTTAAAAAAATGTTGGGTAAGGGATTCAGGGTCAGCACCAGCTCCTCTGAGGCTGCTGCCCACGATCTCTCGAGCATCTCAGCACAAACTGGGAAAGGAAAGTCTTTTTCAGTGGAGCAAAGCACACCCTGCTAGTTTTAGATCACTTTCTTCTCTAATCACACTGACAAAAATCAACGCCAAACCCTGGAATTTATCTTCTATAAAATTATAGATACATCCCTGATTGTTGGCTGCAGCGGATATGTCAATTCTTTCAGCAATTCAGTGTATAAATACACAACAGACAAAATTACTCTGGCAATTTGAGGTATTTTACTAAAATGGAAACAAAGCAACTGCAACAGACCATTAACGTAGGGCTCATGTTGCTTATTTTTAAAAATAAATGGCTTAAATAAATGTCCTTGCTCCTAAAGAAATTTATTTTGCTTAGGAGAGAGTGTCACCCTTTAAAAGTGTGGAGCTAGTAACTGTCTTTACTTAAATGCAAGTTATGTATATCAGTGCAGAACATATTCAGCTTTAAAATTCTCAGTGATCTTCCTTACATTCTGTATGTAATAAAAATTATCTTGGCCTGTAATGGCATAGTTATTTAAAAAGGAAAGGAAAAAAAAAAGAAAGAAAAATGAGGAAAGAAAAAAGCCTTACTTAAAGATTTTCTGTGTTCAGGCTTTGGCTCTTTGGATTCAGTGTCTAAGTTATTCAGTAATTCGATGCTGGAGGATCTTCTGAATTTGAACTCCAAATTTTTCGATGTAATTCTCTGTTC
>VZRX01013558.1:0-45436 GCA_013398075.1 Notiomystis cincta | reverse complement strand
GTGGTGTAGGGGACGGGGAGGCACAAAAAGGGGGGGCTGTGGCTGCCAGCAAGGTCTGGAGTAGAGCATCAGAGGGAGGGGAGGAGTTGGACTGGGTTTTGCCCCTCTTGGGGCGAGCTGTAGGAGAAGAGCCCCCTCAACCCTCAGCAAAGGTGGGCATGGGGCAGCTGGCGTGGCGTGGCCACCCCTCATTGATCCGCTGGGACATCGGGACACCGCTCCGGGACGCCTGACCCGCCCAGGGTACGGCACCTGCGCGGCCGTGACTCAGCGAGCACCTGCCGAGGATAATGGGAGCGATGTAATTACGGCGGCATCTTCCTCCCTCCCTCCCGCCTGGCTCCAGCCCTTAAGCAGGGAGGGACGCGTCGGGGCGTGCTCTGGGAGGTGGCGCAGGGTCACCAATGGTGTTAGGGGGTGGAGGCAGGGTCCTGCTGGTGGTTGCTGCTGCCAGGGTGGCATCTTGACCCTGGACAGGGCAGTGTATGGCTGCTCCAGAGGACACGGGAGCCCTTGGCAGCGCCCTGGGCAGTGTGTGGGCACAGGGGCCCTGGCAGGACCCGGGTGTGACAGGCACAGGAGCTTTGGGACACCCAGCCCCGCTCCCATGGCCACTTCCATCCCTGGCAATTCCCTCCCCAGAGGATGGGTGGGCCAGGACCAGACCCGGGGTACCCTGTTTTGCCTCCTTGCCACCACCATGGGCAGTAGGTGGCCTCTGGGATGGAGCCAGGGTTTAGGGACAGGGATGAGGATGGGGACAAAGGGTCTGGCCATGGGGGCCGTGCTCCAGGCGGACAGGAGGGGGTTGCCCTGCCCAGGGAAGGCGAGCCTTGCCCCCCGGCCTGCTTCTTCCCACAGGCATTGGGGTGCTGGAGGCACTGGGGGGCTGCCTGGGGAGCTGTACCCCTCAGCAGGGTCCTGGAGCCCAGCCCTACGCAGCCCCTGTCCCCACTGCCACACACACGGGCGCCCATGGCTCCAACACACAACCTAGGTAGGGTTTTATTGTGCAGACAGAGGAACACTCCTGGATGATAAGGGTTGTTTTTGTTGTTGTTGTTGTTGCTTTTCATAGGGTTCTTTTTTTTTCTCGTGGTTTTTTTTTTTTTTTCCTTTTCCCTTAACAGAATTTCTTTGACGACAAGCTGTGGAAACAACTACAAATGTTCACAAAAAAATGAGACTCGAGCCGCGTCCGCGCTCTGCCGCTGGGCTCCGCGCCTGCCCCGGCGCTCACCAGCACGCCCAGGGAGCTGGGCACAGCCAGGCCTCAGCTGGGCACGGCCTCAGCAGCACTAGACAGCAAGCAAGCAGGCAGGGATGGGCAGGGGACGGGCACGGGGTAGGAAGCAGCTCTGGAGAAGAGCGAGGAGTGGGGAGCAGCTGCTGTGTATTGCTCTAAGCCGTGGTGGCACAGCCCGGGCTGCACGGGTAGCACAGCTGGGGTTCACCCCATGGACCTGAATGCTCCTGCCTGCCTCTTCCCTTCCCCGTGCCCTCCCCTGGGTGAGCGTTCCTTGGGGTCCCGTGGGCATCAGGGCAGCCCTGGGCTGGCGGATCTGAGGTGTGCTGGGCATCCCTTGTCCCTGCTCTTGCCAACCCCGGCGCCATCCTGGCCTTACTGAGGTTGTGGGCTGCCCTTAGGTCCTTTTCTGCTCTTAAAAGGAGACAGGGAAATGCTGAAAGGGAGAAGGGGGATGGGAGGGGGCACACGGGCTCCTCCCAGGAACATGGTGGGAATCGAGGAAGACTGCTCTGCCTCTCCATGAGGAAGGACTGAGGTCCCCAGATGTTCCCTTAGGGAAGACAAGGTGCTGAGGCAGAGGAATCCCTGCAGAGACCCTGGGGTCACACTCCCAGAGGGGAGCTCCTCCCCACCAGCCAGCCTGGGTGCAGCTCTGAGGGCCCCGGGGAGGGCAGTGGGGCTGTGGCTAGCTCAGAGAGGCTCTGCTTGCCTCCACTGGTGCTGGCAGCAATTCTCTCGTCACAGCTAAGGGCTGGTCCCCGGGGAGAGCGAGTGGTGTCTCTGGCTCGGGCAGCCCAAAGGTACCAGATGGTGTCTGGAGGAGGCCTCACTTCCAGCTCAGCTGTAAGAAACAGATTAGGAAAAACTTGTTGCCAAAGCACATTTGCACTGAGCCCGTTCTCAGGGCCCCAGAGGAGCCCTAAGGAGGCAGGGGGGGTTCATGGTGTCTCCTAGACCTGTTCCCCTCTCTCCTCCCAGCCTGCCAGGCCCAGCAGCACCCCACAGCACCCACCCCTGTTCACTGAGACAGGAGTCATTTTGGGCCCTCTCCCAGCCATGGCAGCTCAGGGTTAGAGGAGCAGGGTGAGGAATCAGTCACCTGGGTGGCAGGCGGGGCAGGTGGGGACACCAAGAGCCCTGTCACCTCCAGGGGCTGTGGGCACAGCACCCACCACGGGCACCCTCCGCACGCTCCTGCATCACCCCTCTCTCTTACCTGCCAATCCAGCTGTCTTTCCCCAGTTGAGAACGGGCAAACCCCAAGAGATAAAGGGATGGGACAAGCGAGGCTGAGGCCTCCAGTGCTCCCAGCACAAGCAAACCAGCCAGCCTGCGGAGCGGGGAGGCGCGATGGGAGAAGCAACGCTGCCGTAGCAGAGCCACCATGCTTCGGGGCGGGGCGGGGCGTGTGGGATGGTGGGCCTCGGCACGGGACGGTGGTTAGCGTTAGATATACGGCTAAATAGAGATAACACAGAGAGGTTTCACGGCTTCCAGACGCTTCAGCTTCTCTTTCCAGGGGCTGCGAGGAAGGCGGGGTGGCTGGGGGGCTCGGTGTGTGCGTGCGTGTGTGTGCGAGCTCGGTGTGTGTGTGTTTCGCCTTTCACAGGGACACGAAGTCCACGGCTTGCAGGAGAGGCAGGGAAAGGAGCAGCAGCAGGAGCCACGAGGTGTTCTGGATCAAGAGGCTGAAGCCGGCACATTTCTCCAGTTTGTCTGTGAGGAGAAGGAAGGGGGAGGGAGAGAAGAGAGGCAATGAAATCCCTTGGGAACGGCACTCAGGTTGGGTGTTCTGCTGGGACTGGAACACAGCTTCTTGCCTTTGCTCTGTCACAGAAATGCAGCAAGTCCCATCTTGGCCTGTTTCCCTCCCCAATGTGTAGCAGCAAAGATTTTTTTGGGGACCTTGAGAAGCATAACCCTGCCTGTGCCTGACTGAGGTGACAAGTGGATGGGCAGCAGGTGAGACAAAGGAGGACTGCTCCTGTGGGATGTAGGTGTGGAGGGTCCCCACTGTCCTCTCTGTGGGAGGATATCTAGGCAATGTGCCTCAGAGAGGCAGGAAAAGCTATGTGAGATGGGGCAGAGTGAGCCCATCTGTGGGATGAAGGGCATGTAAGGGTCGGGACACATTTATGGAGCTCAGGGAGGATCTGGGGACACCACAGGGAGTTGTTGTATTCTCTGCTGGCCCTGCCAAGTCAAGGAGCAGGCAGGAAGGGCTGAGGCCAGGTGCCACTGCCTGTCTCACCTTTGATAACAGTGATGTTCCTTATCTGGTTGCCGGTGTAGTCATTGGTGGCCTTCAGCTCGCACATGTAGATGCCCTCATCGCTGGTGGTGAAGCTCTGCAGGTGGAGGCACACCAGGTTCTTGTGCATGGTGACGTTGGCTCGGCTCCGGTAGATGTTCTCGGAGACGCTGATGGTGCTGTGGATGACATGCTTCCTGTTGTCCTTGGTGATGCTGAACTCGTAGGTCAGGGGGTTGTCGGTTTTGTTCTCATAGCGACAGTCCACGCGCAGGTTCTGGCCCAGCAGGCAGGCACTCAGGTCCTTGATCATCTGGCAGTGGGCTGCCTGGAGGACTGGGAGAGGCAGCAGGGGGTTGGGCAGGGAACAGCGAGCTCTAGGAATGGCCATGCAGCCTCCAGGCTGCTCTGGGCCGAGCAGGGAGCAGGGAGGGATGTACCTGTCAGGATGACAGCGATGCCCACGGTGGGGTTCATCTCGCTGCTGAGGTGCCCAGCGGGGGCTGTCTCTAAGAGGGGAACCTGGGCAGTGGGAGAGAGAGGTGGTTAGCCAGGCCATTGCCCCATGGATGTGGGCACTCGGTGGTGCAGGCTGCCCTTCTTGCACAAACGATGCTCTAGAGCCTGCTCCGCCTCACCACGGCGCCTGATTCACTGCTCAGAGCCCGGCTGGCTCTGCTCCCAGCTGGGGAATCAGGCGCTGTGTGTCTGCCCAGCATCATCTTTGCCCATCCCCAGGCGATGCCGCATCCACACTTTGTTTTCCCCGTCCAGATCCCCCCAGCAGACATTAAATGAGTGTGGCCAGACCCGCAGTGAGGCCTGCGTGCGCCGCCTCCCCCCAGTTCTGCCCCACGGCCAGCCGAGGTTCGGACAGGTGAAATCAGGCTGCACCCCAGTGCCGGCACACCTCGACCAGAGGTCTGTGGCTCACGGCGAGGGGGCTGCCAGGTGAGGGACCCTCTCTCGGGGCTGGCGGGTGCCCGCCCGCCCTGCCAGTCCTCCCGCAGCTCCAGCGGGTGAGCTCAGCAAGGATGAGTCACTGCGATGCAGTGAGGGAAAGGGGCCAAGAGCAGCGAGGAAAAGGGACACAGCAGCTGGACAGGGAGCCAAGACCGCCGAAGGATGGCACGAAGCCTCCAGGAGCTGAGCTCAGCCTGCCTGGCCACGGGCTGGAAGGGGTTTGGGTGGCAGCATCCACTTTCTGGGTCCCTGCCCAGCGCCTGTCTCTCTCCAGGCTGTGTGTAAGGGTAAGGGGCCCGTGATGTGCCATCAAAACACCAGGGCTGCTGATTCCAGCCGGCCCAATGCAGCCACAAGGAATCAATTAAAGGTTTGCAGCCCGGCCAAGCAGCCGCGTGGGGAATCCAGCCGCAGACATGCGGAATGGAGGGACGGGGTGGGGGAGCAGCGAGGCAGGCGCCGGGCTGAAGGACGCACCAAGCACCCTGCAGTCAGCCCTCCAGGCTGGCCGTGTGGGGCCAGGTCCGAGAGGGGGAGCTGATAAACCGCCCCTTCTTGACTCCAGGCTGGCAGAGGGGACAACAGACCCTCAGTTTGCTCCCTCTGAGCCTGGCAAAAAGCATCCAGGGAAGAGCTAGGAATTGCCTGTACCACAGCCAGCTGCATTTTTCTATTTCGCAATTTTTGGGTTTTTCATATAGCATTCTAAGAGGAAATACCAAACCCATTTGCTCACCCTGAAGCTCTGAAAAAATATCTTTATCCAGAACCCTAAACCTTGGCCAGGAAGAAAAAATCCCTTCTGTTTGATCTTGACAGCCAAGAGGTTGCCAATGGGGCAAATGCTTGAACCTCTGGATTCCTGGAAGCTGTCCCCCCGTCCCTTGCTTTATCATTTCCCAGCACCAACCTGCTCCTCTTTGAATGTCCTGGGACATTATCTAGGTCATAGCCTGGCTGTGCTCCAGAAAATCAGTGCAAAGAAGCTCCCAGAGAGGGGGTCTTCTTCCCATTTATGTGTCCAAATACTCAGATTTTCTAGGCTCTGGGTTGATGGCCCTTGGACCCCTCTTCTCCTCCTGACAGCGGTGCTGGGAGCAGAGCGAGCCAGGTAACTCTTGCTCCGGCATGATCCCAGGGGTTTGGCATAGGGACAGGGCTCAGGAGGACGGCGGCATTCGAGGGGCTCCAGCTCCTGCAGGGCAAAGTTCCCGGCGCGGTCCCCACCTGCTCGGGGTCACACCTCGGCAATACCTACCCCTGTGCCCACCAGCGTGACAGGCGCAGGGTGACAAGCGAACTGCGGGGACGGGGGCGTGCAGAGCCAGACTGGTGGGCTGAGGGAAACCCAGAGCCGCAGGAACCTGGCTATGCCGGGGGCTGGCTGCCACCAAAGGGGGTGCACGGGGACGCGGTGTGCAGGGAAGACCGATCGGGCGCCCCTCGAGAGGGGCAGGAGGGCTCGGGGTGGGCGAGCTCCCCCCCTGCAGCAGCGCGGAGCGGGAGCGCGGCTGCGGTGCGGGCGTGCGCGCCCACCGGGAATGCCGCAGTCCCGAGCCGGGAGTGGGAGGCACCGGCGCCGGGGCGAGAAGCTGAGCCCGTCCCCTCCGCCAGCGCGCTCCGTCCGGCCGAGCATCCCCCGGGCGAGGGGCGAGATGCTCNGACCCAGCGAATGGGGACCGGGAGGCGTCACTGAGGCTCGGCCCCCGGCCCTGCGGCGGGGGGCGGTGCGGGGGGGCCCTGCCTCTGCGGGACTCGGACGCCCCCGCCCCGGACAAGGGGCGCGCACTGATGCGGAAGGTCCCGTTCGTCCCCCTTATGTTCCCCAGGAGGGGCGACACATCCCCATTGCCATGGGAACATCATTTTGCGGAAGAGCTGCCAACCCGCATCCTCCCCGGCAGCGTGGGAGGTGTTTTGCTGGGAAAGGAGGATGGTTGGGAAGGGGAAAAGGAGCTTGGCGTGGGCTTTGCTGAGGAGGGGGCAGGTCTCATCCTCTGCCACCAAAGTAGTTCAGCTTAGGTACTCGAAGAGGGCACCCTGCACCAAGTCACCAAAGGCCTGTGTGACACATGTCTCCTCCAGGTGGGAAACCGTTGTGGGAATGGCAGGACACACAGAATCATTTAATTTGGGAAAGACCATCGAGTCCAACTGCTAACCCAGCACTGCCAAATCCACCATGGCCCCAAATATCACATCTACAGGCACTGGACACAGACCTTCAGTTTTCGGCCCAGGTCTGGTGACAACGAGGACACACCAAGGTTTTTCTCCCCACAGGTTCCCATCAGCATTTTTGGGAAGGGGAGAAGCAGAGCTGCTTCTGCACAGGCAAAATGGCTTTGGATCCAGAAAGCAGCCTGGGACAACACCCCTTCCCTGCTCTTTGGCAAGGTCATGACAGCAGAGGAGGGCAGCACCAGGCAGCTGTGTTCCCTGGGAGTTTGGGTCCAGAGGTATCCCAGGAAGGCACAGAGACACAGAGCATGGCCTGCCCTGCCCTCACCTCCTCCCACACCTCTGCTCAAAGGGCTGACTCTGGGAAAGTTGATATAAAAGTCAAAGTTCTACTCCAGCAGAACCTGATCCCAGGTGACACTCGAGTGCTGAGGTTTTGCAACCTGGCTGTGCTGGGGGTTTTGCTAATCCTACAGCAGCCTGGCTCTGGCTGCTCGCTCACTGCATGGGCTGCAGGTGTGCCAGCCCAAATGGGGACAGCCCCCCGAGCTGGCCAGGGGGCCCGTGGTGCCCTGGGAGTGTTCAGTGGGGTCCCAGTGCGCTGCCATGAGGAGGGCAAAGGGCTGACCCTTGCGGCAGCAGGTATTGAAGGCACTGTGGCACCACACCACACTGCTGGCCCAGGCTGGTTCAGGCTGGCAGGGCTGCCTATGGATGGCATGAGAGGCATGGCAAAACAACAGGGAAAGACACCGAGACTGGGAGCAGATGGATGAGAGGCAAAGAGACAGACACGAGGCATGCTGCAATGTTGTCAGGGTGGAAAAACTGCAAGCACAAGGTCTGTGTCCAAACACAGCTGTGATGTGGGGCAGCACATGTAACCACACACACACACACACACACACACAGAGACACCCCCCTCCTTTTCACATTCAGCCTCACATCCCCACAAGCTGTCTCCTCCACATCCCCACACTCAGCCCCAGCTCTCCCTCAAGGAACCAGGGAATTCAAGCACCAAGGAGTGGCTTTTAGAGGCATGCAGTGCGCTGCAAGAGATTTGGGCTTCCTTTCAGTCTCTGGCTGTGGTGCTGTGGAGGCAGGCGTGAGTGTGCAGTTTCTGGGCAGTGCTGGCAGCCCCTGTCCTGCCCAGGTATTTGCAGGAGGCTCCTTGCAGAGGTTTTCCCTCTGGATAGTCCTTTTGCTGCAGATTGCAGCCTGGCTGCTATCCATAAACCAGAGAAAAGCACCCCTTAAGTCACACCTAATGCAGAGGCCTCTGGATAGCAGCCAGAGGAACAGGGTGGGGAGGAGAAAACCTAACAGGGACAGACCAACAGAGAGGGGGCAGGCAGTGTTTGCAGTGGCAGTTGTCAGTCAGGGAGACAGACAGCCAGAGGGACAAGGAGGCAGCCAAACAGGCACAGCGCAGCACAGCAATGCAGACAGCAGCAGGAGCAAGTGGATGCGGCAGGACAGACGGACCAGCAGGCAGAGACAGGGCACAGACAGCTCCCCTGGGAGCTCAGAGCAGCCAAACTGCCCCTGGATGCTCTCTGGAGAGAAAGCCAGGGCATGTGGGGCATCCCTGGGCGGAAATTCATTGCTCCCAAGAGCTCAGAGGCTGCAGGAGGCAGGCTGGGAGCAGAGGCTCTGAGGGGCACCATGACTCGGGTGTCTGGTGATGCTGCAGCAATTAAAAGCTGGCCTTGCCCAAGGACATCCTGCTGCAGGAGACACCCTGCTAGGAGAAAGGTGGATGCTCATCCTTCCCAAGAGGAACATCTCTGCCCTGCCCTCAGCCCATCCCAAACACAAGAACTGGAGAGTCTCTCCCCTTCTCTCATGCTCATGAATCACAGCACAGCAGCACACCCTGGGTCCTGCTCAAAACAATGCCCACGCAGCAACCATTCGCTCTGCCAGTTGCTGGGGAGAGGAGATGCAAGGCCATGGACAACAGGACCTGGGGGCAGCAGTGCTGTGGAGAGACCCCTGACACTCTCTCCAAGGCCATTAGAGCTGGGGAGTTACACATGGAGGAGGAGTAAGGGAGGGTGTCTGGGAATCAGAGGTGGATCTGCAAGAGATCACAGCTCTAGGAGTGACTGCTGCTCACCTGCCTCACAGCTCAGCCCCTGCCCCAGAGACAGGAGGGCTGCAAAGGCTTTACTCCTTATTGCACTAAGCCAAACCCAGGCCCTTCCCACCCCATCTTTGAGGGACAAGGAAGAGAGGCTGCAGGAGAGCTGTGCCCTTGATTGGAGGGACAGAATGGCCCTCGGGAGCCCAGCGAGGCCCCACAGATGCTAAATGTAGCATGGCCCAGATATGAAGCCCCTGGGCTTTGTGGCAGCGCTGCACAGAGCAGGGGTGGAGGAGACTGTGCTCCCCTGCTTCCTGCATGCAGCACAGAGCCAAGGAAACAGGGCCAGGCAGGACTCCTGCTGCAGCACTGGCCTGGGGTCACATCAGCCTGGCAAAGGAGATGGCTGGCACAGAGCCCCAGCTTTGGTAGCCTCTACCTGCTCTGTGCCTGTGTCCTGCATAGAGAGCAGCCCCAGAGGCTGAAGATCTCTACAGTGACCAGGGCCAGGAAGCGTCTGTGAGCAATCAGCTCCAGCCCTGCACTGACACACTTGCCAGCAGGAACATCCCTCCCTTCCCTGTTTGCTGCACACTGTATCCTGCAGCTGCCTCACAGCCCCCTGTGCTCACAGCCACTCACACGAGTGCCCCAAAGTGGGAATGGTGCCAAGGGGGCTCCTCTGGGAGGCTGCCAGCGCTGAGCATTCAGCACAGTATAGGATCCTGCCCAGTAAATCCCAGCTCCACCTGTACTGCTGCCTTCCCCCCCTACTGGGATCCACCAGACAAGAGCCCAGCAGTGCAGCTTTCCTGCCCAAGCAGAACAGAGCCATTGTCCTTGCAGCCTGATACCCATCTGAAGGGCTGGGTGACTCTCTCTGCCTCCAGCCCAAGGCCACTAAAATCTCCTTGCAAGAGTGTTGGGAATCCTTGTGGGAGCCAGCTGGGACACAAGGAACCAGTTAAGCCTGGAAGAGGAGGTTGACTGAGGTAGAGAACTCTTAGTTTGCTCCATCTGCTCTCCAGACTGAGTGGGAAGGGTGCTTGGCTGCCTGCTCCAGCCTCCTCCTCCCTGCCTTCCATCACATCCTGTTAGTTCTTGGCAGAGGCTGGGTTTTTTTGGGAGAGCTGCTTTCTGCACCGTGCCCTGCAAACCTGAGCTCTGCTGAGCTGCGAGGGAGACTTGTCCCTGGGGGCAGGAGAGACATCTCTGCCAGCTGAGCTGGGCAGGTTTGGCAGGTAACTCCTGGCTCCATGTGCAGCCCTGTCTCGTACCTGCAGGGTCAGTGGCCATGGGGCCTGTATTCCAAGCTCTTTGCAAGGTGCCACATCCCACAGGCTCTTTGGATGGGAGTGAACACGGACAGAGAGCTGGAATTGGGAAAAGCCGCCACTTCAGATGGTGAAACTCCCCTCCTCCACGTGCTGAACACCTGTGACACCACCACCCTCCGCCTTTAAAATGGGGAGCACCTGTGGGGGCTGATACACGTTGTGCAGCAATGGAGGCCTCGAGAGGGAACTGATTCCCAGACAAACCTTAAGCCCCTTTGTTTTAGGGAAATTTACTCACGTCAGAAAGGAGAAGCTGCTGGGGGGTCTCCCAGAAGGTGCTGGACAGAAAAAGACGTGTGGAGCACAGCACCACTTCTGCTGCCCAACCTCAGCCAAGCTTCCCCCTCTGTCTCAGGAGAGATGACTAATGCAAGTTACAGAAAGTGGAAATAGTTTCCTTGATTATTCTCTTCCTATCTGCTGGGCTTTCAGGAATAGAAAGTGTTTATTAGCATTCCTTATTTATGAAGGAACCATTAGGCCGGGTGGTTAACTCTCACCACACAGGTTCCTGGGGGTAGCACTGGAGAAGAACCACAGGAAGCAGCTGCCTGCAGGGTCTCCCTATGCTTGGAGCCAACTGGGAAGCCCCAAACTCTTGGGGAAAGAGGCAGGTTAAATACAGACTGCAGTTAAATACAGTCTACAACTTCCAACTCGGGGCAGCACTGGTATCTGCTCTTTGATGACCAGAGACAGGAGCTGAAGGAACAGCTGGAGTTGTGCCAGGGGAGATTTAGGCTGGGTATCAGGAAAAGAGGGTGGTGGGACACTGCCCAGGCTCCCCAGGGAACAGGCACGGCCCCAAGGCTGCCAGAGCTTCGGGAGCGTTGGGACAACGCTCTCAGACACAGGGTGGGATTGCTGGGGCTGTGCTGCGGGGAGTCAAGGATCCCTCCCAACTCAGCATATTCCAGGATAAGTAAAGGCAGTTTTGCCCCTTTCTGGCACTGCACAGTGCTCAGCCCTGCCCTGAGGCTGTCAGGAGCTCTGGCTGGGACCCGTGCAGTGCTGGCAGGGCAGAGGCTGTGGCTGCACACACAGAGCTTCCCTTGAGCAGCCCCCAGCTGCTCCTGCCCTGGGGTTTGTGTCATCAGCTCCAGCGCTCCCTCCTCTCGCCATTGTTAGCAGGGACAATGGCACATGTGCAGGGCTGAGGGAGAAAGGGCTTCCCCTGCTCTGAGGAGCCCTCCTGCCCTGCCACAGCCGAGTGCCTGGAAGGGGAGGAGGCAGCCCTGCCCGCCCACACCCCGGGCTGTGGCTCCCCCAGGCACTCGGCCAGCCCTGCTGCTCCTCCTCGCCACTGCACTCCGAACACCAGCAGCCCTCCAGCCACAGCAGCCTCCTGTGCTGCACACGGTCACTCAGGGATTCCTCCCAGTCCGTAAGGACAAATCGTTTGGAGCAGAGGGGACTCTCAAGTGCGTTTGCTGTCTGCTCCTGCTCAGGTTGGAGAACCCCCAGGTGTGTGGGCTCTCACAGCAGAGCTGGGAGCCCAAGTGCCCCATCCCTTCTACTGTCACCTGCAGAGACAGCAAGGGGGTCACTTCACAGACAGGGGAGCAGGTTTACAACAGAAAAACGCACCCTTAAGAAATCCTTCCTTTGTTTTAGTCCAGGCCAAGCCTCTAATTTGAAATTATTAGTGTAGGAGAGATTGTGGATATACAGAGCACTGTCATAAAGAAGCACTGAGCTTTAGAAAGGAGAATTCCAATGTTAGAAAAAAAAATAGCAATGAAAGGGGGAAAAAAGCAGGATTGTAGCAGTGAGAATCTACCCAGGCACACAGAGAACTGTACCGGTGAGTGCTGATTTCTCTGAGCTATTACTGACTATCCATTCTAATTAATTATTTATTTTCTATTATTATTATCAAGTACTTACCTCTTTATTATTTATCATTATCTACAGTACCTACAACTCAGCAAGTGAAGGCCCTGCCACTTGGAGAATTCTTTAAATTTGGCCAAGAAGCACAACAGACAGAGGTAAAACCAGGTTTTACTCTCCTGGTGCTGAGGAATTCCCAGCTGCAATTACTGGCTGTGCCCTGTACCAACACAAGATAAATAATAAGGAAACAAGTGAAGGCAACACATACTTCATAAACCTCTCTTAAACGTTAAAGTCCTCATTGCAAAGAGCAAACAGCTCCTATCTGTGTTTAATGGAAAAAATCTCTGCAGGTGGCTGAGGGAGCGCAAGCATGTTCCAAAGCAGAAGCTACAAGCACCTGGTGTAACATTTATGCCTGAGGGGTTTGGGATCCTGCCAGCCAGCACTTGATTACAACTCACTCTTCTATTTTTTCAGAAAATTCAGAGATCTGCCCATGAGATGTCAGCTGTGGCAGGGCAATGGCACTTACCTGGACACCAAAACAGGGAGACACAACAGCATTTAGGAGCACCAAGGATGGACAAACACCTCATGACATCACAATCTGCAGCTGCAGCAGAAAATGTTACAGAAATACAAGACAGTCATAAAAGCATGAGAGAAGAAAAATGGTGCAGGGAAAAAAGTGAAACGGAGACTGAAAGAACAGTTTATTGATAGAAAAGAAAATGGAGGAACAGCAAAAAGAGAAGCCACAAAAGCTGTTCCTGCAGAGAAAGAAAAAAGGATTTAGTGGATGTTGCGGTCCAGATATTTTCTCCCCAATAAAAATGCTATAAAAAAAAACAACAAAAAAAAGGTTCTGAGAAAAGACCATCGAAACTTTTCTAAAGAAGATGGGCAAAAAGGATAAAGGAACGATGCAAAATGAAAAACAATCAGCCCATTGCAACTCATAACCCACACCTGCAGCATTGGGGCAGAAAGAAGTTGTGAAGGAAGATGCACACAGGAACTTCTCTGTCCCAACAATACCCAGCACGAAAAACCCCCAAGCACAGCTCATCTCACCTCGCGTCGTGCGCCGCAGGCCCTTCCTGTGGTGGCAGTGAGACCCTCTGGGCCAATGGAGCTGGGTGTGCAGAGCAGTGGCCAAAGCAGCCCTGCTTACAGGGGCTCAAGGCGCTGCCTGCTGAGTACACAGCAGCCATGCTGGCAGGCACCCGCAGGACAGGCAGCCCTGCAGCACAGGCACACGCCCAGGCCCTGAATACAGGCGGGTCCCGGTGCCCACACTGCCACTACGTGGCTTCGCTCTGTCCTCAGCAAGAAGGGGCCAGGCCGGGCCCTGTCTCTGCCCGCGGCTGCCCAGGGGACCCCCTGCTGCTGCTGCACAGAGCTCCTCTTTCCCTCCTGGCAAGTCTAAGCTACTCTGCTCCGTTCCTAACGGGGACAGAAGGACACACGCACTGCCTCACTCGCACTCACAGGACAGGGGAACACACCAGGACAACGTCCCAGAAGAGGGAGCAAGCTCTGTGCACACAGCCTGGGGGGGCCTTGCCTGCTGCTGAGCAGGAGACGAGAGCTTCAGGCCTGCCCCGCGCATGCTGTGGGGAGCCCCCAAGGGGCTAAACGTGATGAGAGGCTTCAAGGGCGGCCAAGGCACAAAGGACGTGCCATGCCCTGAGTACAGGGGGTTACGGTGGCCAGGGGCACCAAGGCCATCGGCCCCAGGAAAAGAGCCCTGCCCTGCTTACAGGGTGGCCTAGGGGAGGCTCCATTTCCCTCCAGGTTTTCGGAGACGGGGGCTCTCACCCTCCTTACAGGGTTGCCCCTCTCTCCAGCCAGCCAAATCAGCACAATGGTGAAAGACCAAGGGCAGCAAAGCCAAGACCCAGCCCTGGTTACAGGGAGGTCGCCCAGCACAAAACAAGTCAGGGCACTGTGAAGGTGCCCACCAGCCTCCTATGAATCTGTGCCCTGGAAATGCCAGGGATGCCATTTGCCCAGAGGGTCTTTCTCCACCACCTCTTGAGCTTGAGGCAGATTCTGCTCCTGTTCTGTCTCTCCACCATCGCACAGGACGCCTGCTGTTTCTTCCCAGACGGCTTCTGGAAAGGAAGGAGGACTCGGTTAGGCCTGAGTGCTGACTCCTTGTGGAATAGGACTGACTCTTGCAACAGTACTTATATTTTTGTCCTTTTTCTTTATTGGCCCCCATCAATTCTCAGTTCTGTTTTTCTGCATTTTCTTTTCTTTTGGCTTTGCTCTTACTAGTCTTCCAGACTATTCATCAGTAGAAAATCCATTCCTGAATTCAGCACCCTTATTTGTTACCCTGTCTTTTGGTTTTCCCTGGGAAAATTATAACCACGACTTTCTGTTAAACTTTGGCTTCATGACTCTCAACTTTGTAAAGTACCATTTTTAACTGTTTGCATTATTTTCTATGAGTACGTCTTTCTTTCACAGAAATCCTTCTTCTTTACTCCTCCTGCACTTTTAGGTTGTGGAAACAAAACAGAACACCAATACAGAACACTAATTCAATAAAGTCTGGTAAAAATTTATCTACTTTGATCTCATCACCACCTCACAAATAACTGCTACAAAAATGGTTTTCCTACGTACTTCTGGTTTTGCACTTAAACACACTTCCATGCTAACATTCCTCCCAACATGTTCCTCCTGTACCTCACAATTTACCTCAGATTTTGCCCCAAAATATTCATTCTGTACACTATAGATTATCTCAGATTTGTGGCCAAAATATTCCCTAAGGAGTAATTCAGCTTTTACCTCCAAGATATTCATTCTGTCCCTCAAGGCTTACCTCAGATTTCACCCCAAAAGGCCCATTTTGTCCACTATATATTACCTCAGATTTTGCCCCCAAAATGTCACCTACAATCAGCTGAGCTCTTCCATGTAGAATCTTTATTCTCTCCCTGATAGATTTTACCTCAAAACATCCCGAGTCTCACTTCAATGGTCCCTCAGCTCCCCCCTACAGAGCTGTCCTGCCTCGTCTGAACTACCTCAGCTTATCCCTCAGCAACTCCACCGAAACACCCTGCTGCCTTCTGTCGCCGCTGCCCAACACTCCCTCCCTCTACAAGAGCCCCCCGCCTGCCCCAGAGCCACTGCAACACCTTTCCTCGAGCCGCTCGGAGCGCCTTTCGTCTGCGCCCGCCTCACGGACCACGCCGAGCAGGGCTCGGAGGGCTCGGAGGGCTCGGAGGGCTCTGAGGGGACCGGCGGGTGGCGCCCCCCTGCGGCGCGGGAAAAGACGAGCGGCGGCGGCCCCGCCCCGTCTCCCTCAGAGCAGCTCTGTGGCCTCTCGGTGATCCTGCGACACCTCAGCGACACTGCAGACACCCGCCCGTCCCTCAGTGACACCCGGGACACCCACTTGTCCCCTCGGGATCCCTCCCGACTCCCCAGCGACACCCGCCTCTGCCTCGGTGCCCCTCCCGGCCCTCTGTGAAACTCGCGGCACCTGCTTCTCCCTCAGTGAAACGCAGGACACTTCATATTTAATCCCCCCAAAATTCCCAACAGAGTAACTCAGCTTTTCACTGCGAGAGCTTCATTCTGTCGCTCACAAGTTACCTCAGATTTTGCCCCAAAATGTCCGTTCTGTCCACGAAAGACTATCTCTGAATCACCCCGAAAATACCCTTTAAACAGTAACTCAGCTTTTCCCTCCAAGCTCTTCATTCTGTCCCTCACAATTTACCTCAGATTTTGCCCCAAAATGTCCGTTCTGTCCACGAAAGACTATCTCTGAATCACCCCGAAAATACCCTTTAAACAGTAACTCAGCTTTTCCCTCCAAGCTCTTCATTCTGTCCCTCACAATTTACCTCAGATTTTGCCCCAAAATGTCCGTTCTGTCCACGAAAGACTATCTCTGAATCACCCCGAAAATACCCTTTAAACAGTAACTCAGCTTTTCCCTCCAAGCTCTTCATTCTGTCCCTCACAATTTACCTCAGATTTTGCCCCAAAATGTCCGTTCTGTCCACGAAAGACTATCTCTGAATCACCCCGAAAATACCCTTTAAACAGTAACTCAGCTTTTCCCTCCAAGCTCTTCATTCTGTCCCTCACAATTTACCTCAGATTTTGCCCCAAAATGTCCGTTCTGTCCACGAAAGACTATCTCTGAATCACCCCGAAAATACCCTTTAAACAGTAACTCAGCTTTTCCCTCCAAGCTCTTCATTCTGTCCCTCACAATTTACCTCAGATTTTGCCCCAAAATGTCCGTTCTGTCCACGAAAGACTATCTCTGAATCACCCCGAAAATACCCTTTAAACAGTAACTCAGCTTTTCCCTCCAAGCTCTTCATTCTGTCCCTCACAATTTACCTCAGATTTTGCCCCAAAATGTCCGTTCTGTCCACGAAAGACTATCTCTGAATCACCCCGAAAATACCCTTTAAACAGTAACTCAGCTTTTCCCTCCAAGCTCTTCATTCTGTCCCTCACAATTTACCTCAGATTTTGCCCCAAAATGTCCGTTCTGTCCACGAAAGACTATCTCTGAATCACCCCGAAAATACCCTTTAAACAGTAACTCAGCTTTTCCCTCCAAGCTCTTCATTCTGTCCCTCACAATTTACCTCAGATTTTGCCCCAAAATATTCATTCTGTACACTATAGATTATCTCAGATTTGTGGCCAAAATATTCCCTAAGGAGTAATTCAGCTTTTACCTCCAAGATATTCATTCTGTCCCTCAAGGCTTACCTCAGATTTCACCCCAAAAGGCCCATTTTGTCCACTATATATTACCTCAGATTTTGCCCCCAAAATGTCACCTACAATCAGCTGAGCTCTTCCATGTAGAATCTTTATTCTCTCCCTGATAGATTTTACCTCAAAACATCCCGAGTCTCACTTCAATGGTCCCTCAGCTCCCCCCTACAGAGCTGTCCTGCCTCGTCTGAACTACCTCAGCTTATCCCTCAGCAACTCCACCGAAACACCCTGCTGCCTTCTGTCGCCGCTGCCCAACACTCCCTCCCTCTACAAGAGCCCCCCGCCTGCCCCAGAGCCACTGCAACACCTTTCCTCGAGCCGCTCGGAGCGCCTTTCGTCTGCGCCCGCCTCACGGACCACGCCGAGCAGGGCTCGGAGGGCTCGGAGGGCTCGGAGGGCTCTGAGGGGACCGGCGGGTGGCGCCCCCCTGCGGCGCGGGAAAAGACGAGCGGCGGCGGCCCCGCCCCGTCTCCCTCAGAGCAGCTCTGTGGCCTCTCGGTGATCCTGCGACACCTCAGCGACACTGCAGACACCCGCCCGTCCCTCAGTGACACCCGGGACACCCACTTGTCCCCTCGGGATCCCTCCCGACTCCCCAGCGACACCGCAGACACCCGCCCGTCCCTCAGTGACACCCGGGACACCCACTTGTCTCCTCGGGATCCCTCCCGACTCCCCAGCGACACCGCAGGCACCCGCCCGTCCCTCAGTGACACCCGGGACACCCACTTGTCCCCTCGGGATCCCTCCCGACTCCCCAGCGACACCGCAGGCACCCGCCCGTCCCTCAGTGACACCCGGGACACCCACTTGTCTCCTCGGGATCCCTCCCGACTCCCCAGCGACACCGCAGGCACCCGCCCGTCCCTCAGTGACACCCGGGACACCCACTTGTCCCCTCGGGATCCCTCCCGACTCCCCAGCGACACCGCAGGCACCCGCCCGTCNGGGCTCGGAGGGCTCGGAGGGCTCGGAGGGCTCGGAGGGCGCGGAGGGGTCGGAGGGGACCGGCGGGTGGCGCCCCCCTGCGGCGCGGGAAAAGACGAGCGGCGGCGGCCCCGCCCCGTCTCCCTCAGAGCAGCTCTGTGGCCTCTCGGTGATCCTGCGACACCTCAGCGACACTGCAGACACCCGCCCGTCCCTCAGTGACACCCGGGACACCCACTTTGCCTCACCCCTGGGTCAATTGGAGCAGCTGCCTTTGCTTCCGTGTCCCTCATGGCTTCCATGTTCCTCATTCCCCCTTGGTGACCTTCGAAGCCTTTCAGTGACAGTCAGGGAACCCAACTACCCCTCAGTGACCCCTATGGACCCCTGAGCGGGTCACGGGGCATCGGCTTCTCTTTCAGTCGCAATATTCTCCTGCATTGTTAAAACTGAGCCCTCTGAGATATTTAAAGTTCTGAAACAAACCTACAAACGTGAGATTATTAAAAAAAAATTCCTTTTTAAGTTTGCATGCTGTCTTAAACCCCTTTGGAACAAGTACGGTTCTCAGCTTTCTGTCGCAAGGATTGACTTATTTACTATCTTTATTTACACATAAACATAAACTATATTTATGTAGTTCTTTACTGTCAGAAGAGTGGAAGGTGTTTGTGATGAGTCAGTTATGGCATGATTTGTCATTTTACTCTTTCCATGGGATAGAATTTTTTATGCTATAGTGTTGTTTTTTTTTTTTAAATGTCATGAATCTGTTTTGAAGAGATTCAGATTTCAGTTAAAAAATGTTAGGCAAGATACTCCAAAAAGCAATGTTTTCTTAACTTGAAGGAAGTACTGGTAGTACTTATTGTTGCGGCTACACATCAGTAAATTCAAAAAACCCTGAAAGCAAGTTTTTTGTAAGCAAGGGGAAAACAGAAAATTCTGTTGTTGTAAATCAGATGCTGTTGGTGTAATCAGCGGGATAAAAAGATGGGCAAAATAAGAAAGGCAGGGAATGAATTAGATTAAAACCAGAGGAAAACATTGTTATTATAATCATGCTACACACAGGCACAGGGGAAGGCTCTACTTGCAAACACACACTTAACAAAGTGGGGATTTACTAAGCACCACAAACAACATAACCTGCTGTTTACTACAAGAAGAGTAAACAAACGCTAGGAACCAACCCACAGCTTCTTTTCATGCAATTCCTCTCTGTGCTGGCAGGCCAGGGCTGCATTTCTGAAAATATATTGGAAATAAATCACAAGAAGCTCCATTCAGATGAAGCAAAGCGTTGTAAATATGAATTAATCATGTGTGAAGGGCCAACAAATACAGCCCATGTGTCCTCCTCACACAAAGCAATGATTTGATAGAGCCAGCCTCTTCCTCTTAATAATACATGGATTGCTTTTGCTTGGAGAGACACGAGGGAATCAGAATCCCAGAATGGTTTGAGTTGGAAGGGACATTAAAGCAACCCGCATGGGCAGGGACACCTCCCAGAATTGCAGGGAATTCCCAGTGGAAGCGATAATAGGGGGGATGAGGAGGGGAGGCAAAGGCGGGCTGCGACCCTGCCGGGGAGCACGAGAGGGCAGCATTGCCCTTCGCTGGGCTGGTGCGCGCAGGTGCGCAAATTCCTCGCGATTTGAGCACAAATTACACGATCCGCGAGTCCTGTGCTTTCTTAACGGACTGCGGGCCGCTGTTAGGGCGCGTTTTGATTTCTTTTTTTTTATGTTTTAGCGCTTCTCGCTTTTCAGAGCTTAGCCTTGTGTTGCCTGGTGTAGATAGGAAGGGTGAAAGTGAGCTTTATGGGCTGCACAGCTCGATTTTGTGCACATACTCTTAGGCTTGACTTACTGAAGTGGGGCTTTAGTGGAGATTTCAGTGGGGAGGAGCAGTTCCAGATGTATGGAAAGTAGAGGGGAATAAAAAAAAGTTAAAATCTGCTGATCTGCCAGCAGATTAGTAGAGAAAATGATGAAAACAACTTCTGAATGCTGGCAGTAGTGTGCATGGAGTGTGCAATGGGCTCCTCCAAGTGTTATGGGTGCATCAAGGGGCTAAGGCAGAGTCTAGTGGGGAGTGCTGGTAGGGAGAGAGTTATAGAATCACTGGAAAGCCACACTGGTTGAGTCTTTAAATAACATATAAGTCTTCCTTCTCTGTCCCAGGCTTTTCAGAACCAGCAATGTTGCTGGCCTGTGTGTGGTGGTGAAGGAGTGAGGGGCTTAGACCTGGGAGCTCTCCTGGCTTCTTTTTCCAGGTCTAATATGTCCATCTTCTGCAGGTGTGTCTGACCCTGTCTGGATGGCTGTAGACCTCAGCATTGTGCTGTGCTTCCTGCCTGACTGCAGCTCAAGCTACCTCAACCTACAAAATCCTTTTCAGCCTCTTGCTAAACACAACCAGAAACTGTTCATTGATCACTTAAATGTTTTTTTCAGTCCCCCATCTAGCCAAACTCTGTCTCTTTGGCACCGCTTACCACTCAGAAAACCTCAGCCAGCAGAAAAAAAATTGTTTCCTTGCTTACAAAATAAAAAGAAAATAATGATTCTCTGCTTCAGAGGCCTGGGGACCTTGTTTACCCTCCAGCCTGGAGTGAGTTTTTATGGGCAGGTTTATAAACCCCTGCACAGCCAGCTCTGCAGTGCTGACAGACCTTTCAGGGCAGCTGGTTTAGCACCTCTCCTCTGACAGCAGCACCATGTGGATCTCAGGGAGAGCAGCAGAACAGACAGACGTTTCTGGCTATTGGCAGGCTCGTGTGTACTGCAGAAACCTTTATCTTGCTAAGGGAGTGGAGCCCTTTCAGTGTCTTGTTGGGGAGGGGGCAGGAGTTCAACATGGACAAGGCAAACCCATTCCAGTCCTGCCAAAGCTGCTGTTTTGCCCTGAGTTTTTGAGCCAGAAACTTGGTACAGTGTGTAAGGGGAAAGTGCTGGGGTGAGCCTTGTTCTAGAGCTGTCACCAGCAGTGTCTGTCACCAGTGTCACAGCCCTGAGGACCTGCAAACCCCTCAATGTTCCCTGTGCCCTGCTCTGGCATGTTTTCTTCTGCAGCCTTTGGTTCTTCCTTATCATAAATCCTGTAGGATTTAACTTCTAGCTACTGATCCTTTTGACAGTAATGGACCATTAACTAACTAGACATAAAATTGGAAGTGTAAATCCCTCTGCCTTGGGGAATTAGAAAGCAGGTTTAGGATGCAGGCCATGAAAGGAAGGAGTTCATTGTAATCACAAACGAGGCCTGATTAACTCTGCCTGCCCGGCACCCTGGTCTGTGCCAGCTGATGAACACGAGACCAGGAGCTGAGGCTGGTGCTACAGGGCATTTGCAAGTGCCAGGGGAAAGCCTTTAGACTTGGTGCTTGGACTTCTTTATCCCATTGCCAGGGCCTTACCTGTAAGACACTGAGGGAGTCTGGGCTGATGAGGAGTTATCTCCAGACACTGATGCTGCTCTGATTCTAAGTTTGGTGGGTTTTCCTTTGCTGGGGTAAGGTGAGAAGGGAAGACCAGAGGTTAAGGTGCCTCTATCCCTGGGGAACAGCATCAGGGAGAAGGATGAGGTGGTGGAGCAGCTCTGCAGGTTGGTGTGCACCAAGTCCAGTTCCCAGCCCTTCCTGGGGCCTCCAGTGACGTCACAGGGCTCTGCTCTGAGTCTGTGGGACTGAGTTTGCTTCTCTCTCTCTTCACTAGACCTTGAGATCAGTGCCCACTGATTAAAAAAGTTAATTACCTTCCTCTTGCAGAAATGACTCTGCTTTCAAGGTCTCCCAGGCCCTTAATTGAGCATCTTTCTTTGACAGAACTTTTGATTGAATTGCAGTGAGTCACTATTAGAGCCAGGATGGTCAGGTCAGAGGAGGATGTCTTCAGGGAGCCAACTGGGCTCTGCATGTGGTGGAGTGGTCCCAAATCCCTCAGGAATAAACTGCATCAGAGAGAAGAGAGGGAATCAGGTTCACAAACGGGCCTGGGTGGAGTCTGCGTTGCTGTGACCTCCTGGGAAGTGAAATGCCTGGTGGCCAGCGGTCCCTGCACACCTGAGCCAGCCCCAGCACCTCTGTGTGCTCCAGCATTTCCCTCCTTTCCCTGGATCCCGTGGCCATGCTCCTGAGCTGAGTGCCTGTGCCATTCATCATGCCAGCAGCACAAGAGCAACTGGAAAAAGTGTCTGGAATTTATCACCGATGGCAGGAGCTTTTGTCTGTAATAAAAAACATTTTCCCCCTCTCTTCTAGTGCTTTTCTCCTTCCCTTCTCTCATTATTATTATTATTAAGAAGCTTAATGCCATATGTCTTGCTGTTTCATAAATAACCCCTGTAATCAAACAGCACTGGGTAAATGGGCAGTCCAGCTTGTGCAATTTGTTTGACAAAATGAATCCGGAAGAATATGAGTCTGTGGAGGAAAGACAAATAGAGCAGCTTGGATGAATGTGTTAACCAAGAGAAAAACGGCTTGGCAGAGCAGTTGATGCTATTTTTATCCATGCAAATGGAGTTCGGGGCTAATTTATTAAAAATACAGTACAGAACTTGCCAGAATGGTCAGTGTCTCCTAGGAGAGCAAGAAAGGTTCTCTGCCTCCTGAGGGCACAGGGGGTGCAGCTCAGGAGGGAGCGAGGTGCAGCCAGCCTGGAGTGTGCTTAAGCTGCCCGGAGGAGGGCTGGGCCTGGAGCATCACCCAGGTGGCTGGAAGGGAGGAGAAACTGCCCTGGGCTGGTGGTCCATCCATCCATCCATCCATCCATCCATCCATCCATCCATCCATCCATCCATCCATCCATCCATCCATCCATCCATCCATCCATCCATCCATAGATTGCAGGGAGATCCCAGAGCTACCTGAGGCTAATGAGAGCCAGCTCCTGGCTGAGTGTGACCCTGATAAAATCACAGATAGCCAGGGTTAGATCTGTGCCTTCCTGAACAACTGGGCTGCTGCTCCTTGTNATCCATCCATCCATCCATCCATCCATCCATCCATCCATCCATCCATCCATCCATCCATCCATCCATCCATCCATCCATCCATCCATCCATCCATCCATCCATCCATCCATCCATCCATCCATCCATCCATCCATCCATCCATCCATCCATCCATCCATCCATCCATCCATCCATCCATCCATCCATCCATCCATCCATCCATCCATCCATCCATCCATCCATCCATCCATCCATCCATCCATCCATCCATCCATCCATCCATCCATCCATCCATCCATCCATCCATCCATCCATCCATCCATCCATCCATCCATCCATCCATCCATCCATCCATCCATCCATCCATCCATCCATCCATCCATCCATCCATCCATCCATCCATCCATCCATCCATCCATCCATCCATCCATCCATCCATCCATCCATCCATCCATCCATCCATCCATCCATCCATCCATCCATCCATCCATCCATCCATCCATCCATCCATCCATCCATCCATCCATCCATCCATCCATCCATCCATCCATCCATCCATCCATCCATCCATCCATCCATCCATCCATCCATCCATCCATCCATCCATCCATCCATCCATCCATCCATCCATCCATCCATCCATCCATCCATCCATCCATCCATCCATCCATCCATCCATCCATCCATCCATCCATCCATCCATCCATCCATCCATCCATCCATCCATCCATCCATCCATCCATCCATCCATCCATCCATCCGGCCATCCCACCCTCCCTCCATCCATCCATCCATCCATCCATCCATCCATCCATCCATCCATCCATCCATCCATCCATCCATCCATCCATCCATCCATCCACCCATCCACCCATCCACCCATCCTCAGATTGCAGGGAGATCCCAGAGCTACCTGAGGCTAATGAGAGCCAGCTCCTGGCTGAGTGTGACCCTGATAAAATCACAGATAGCCAGGGTTAGATCTGTGCCTTCCTGAACAACTGGGCTGCTGCTCCTTGTACCCTGCTCAGGATGTACCTCAGTATCCAAGTGAACTTCCTTGGGCAGGAAAAGCTGAAGGAAGCGTTTATCTCCTCCTGCAAGGCTGTCTCTGCAGTCTGTTCCATGGGAAATCCATCCCAGAAGACAGTGAGAGCCTGCCTCAGCCTGGGAGTTGCTGCAACCTAGAGGAGAAATCCTCTCATTCTGCAGCAGCGCCCTGCCTCTTCCTCACCATCAGGCGGCAATACAGGCTCTGGTGCCTGGCCAGGCTGGGATGTGCAGATGAAGGGGAGCATTTTTCATTGATGAGAAATATCTCGGCTACTGCTCCCTGCATCTCACCTTTTGTGCACCCGCCCCGTGGTCAAGGCAGCTGAAAAGCTGAATTTTTAATCAAAGCAATGAATGCGTTTCTGGGGAAATGGGGATGTGTAGAGAGGGACATTCCCCTGCCTCCTCACCTCCTTCCCTCCCTCAGAATATCTGAGGTATCTTTGCTCGGACTTTGCAAGCACAGCCTTGTCCTGTGGGCTCAAAGGGAAGCTGTGGGATGACCTGCACACCGGGATTCAGGGTGGAAAAGCAGAGGCTGGAAAAGCCTGAGCTGTGTGCTGGAGGTAGAGGCAGGCAAAGCTGCAGTGCAGGTGGCTGACGTGTCGGACTGCACATCCACAGCCAGGGATGCTGGCTCATTAGTCGAGGAAACACCTCTCTCCTGGCTGCTTCCCTCCCCCTCCTCCAAATGGGAATGCAGCCCCCATCCTTTTTCCCCATTCCTGGTGTGTATGAGTATTCTTTTTTAAGTGGCAAGCTGAATATTTTAAACAAACACTGCTTAAAATCTATAATTTATGGGCAAGGCTTCAGAAGAGGAGATCAGTCATCTCTTGGTGCTGAGGGTGTCTCTCCATCTGCAGCAGCCCCCACTACTCTGTTCCCAGTCAACTGGTGCAGCATAAGGGATTAGGCTTGGGCATGGCAGCGCTGAGCAGCACCCAGAAAATTCCCAGCTCTGATGAAGGAAAACCGGACTGTCTTCTCTTGCAGGCAGGAACAGCTCCAAGCCCTCACCAGCAAGAGAGTCCTCCTGCTAGGCTGCCTGGAAGCAGCTGGCTGGGCCCCACATTTGGCCCAGAGCTGATCCACTTGGCGCAGCTCTTGGAATGGGGTTTAGCAGCCCCCGCTTCAGCTCCCGCCTCACCCCTTACTTAAAACCTGAGGGATCCAGGGCACAGGTGAGGAGGCAGAGCTGGCAGAGGCTGAGCTCCCAAAGCTGGCAGGTCAGACATGATGAGAAGCTGAATCAGGATCTGAACTTGACCTTACAGGAACTGCTGGGCAGCGTGAGACCCCAGGTCACAGGAAGAAGATCCTGCCTCTGCTGTCCTTCTCCTCTCTGTGCCCCTGCATGTTCCCCAAGCTGAGCTGCCTGTGGGAGAATTCCAGGCTTGTTCCTTAATGGGAGTGGAGAGACTTTTGCTTCGATTAATTAATTTGCTGCTCTTCCCCATTTTCAGGACCATCTTTTATTCATGGCCAAGTAGCTCAGACACTGCTGCTTGCTGCCTGTTCAGGATGCTGGCATTAATATTTCATCCCAGAGCCTGCTTGCGCTGAGCAGAGCTCATGTCCCACGTTCCTGCCTCTTCCTGATGATCTCCTGCCCTGGCCCAGCTCACATTCCCCCTTTCCAACTCCAGGCTGGGTCTCCCTGTCTCTTCACCAATTGCACAGCTTCTCATTGGATCATAACCCTTGGGAATTAAATGTGACACGCTTGGAGCTGGGGCTTGGAGCTCACTGCCTTTGTCTCCTGTGGCTCTGGGCAATCAGCCCTGCACAGAGGGTATCATGTGGGAATAATGGGTGCTGGGATAATGGGTGCTTGTGATATCAAGTGGCAGGGAAAGGGGAGTGCCTCTCATCCTGCTGTCCCCTCCCAGGAAAGCAGGATATATATTTCAGTTGCCAGAGGAGCAGAGTGGTGCTGTGGCTGCCACCTGGGAGAAAAGAAAGCTGCTGAAGGAGAAAACCCTGGCTGTACCTTTTGGGGGAGCAGCAGAAATGAGAAAATGGCACTCTCCTGCTTCTTCACCTCTCTCCTGCCTCCTGTGCATGCACTCTCCAGCATCCCTTCGTTCTGCAGAGCTCCAAGGCCAGGAGCAGCCTTTGCCTGCAGCTCTGCAGCCCCAGCAAGGCACCGTGTGTGAACGAGGGCAGGCCACAGTGCGGCTGTTTGGAGTGGCACTTCATTTACTGAATGGCAGCTCCATAATCCTCTTCAAATAAAAAGACTGTGGAGTCTCTGTACTGGGAGCTGATGGAAGCCTTTGCTCTCAGGCATGTGGCACAAAGGGAGTATCTCCTTGCTGCATGGAGGAGTTCCTGGGTTTTGCTTGGGCTCTGTTATTTGATTTTTTTATTCTCTTATTTGTCACTGGGGCTAGTGGCTGTGACTCCTTCTCCCTCATTGAAGCACTTGTTTTGGCAGGGAAACTTTTCCTGGATTCTCACGGGATGGGAGGAGAAGCCTTGCAAGGCACAATCTGTGCCCTTCCCTCTTCGTCTCAGAGATGCCAGAGCCAGTTCCTGGTACATCTTCTATCTCTTCAAGAACAAAACAGCACAGCAGCACATGAAATGTCTATCCCCAGCCCTCTGGCTCAGAGGCTGCAGAGCCACCAAACCAAAGCATCACCCTAGAAGAGGTCTCCAGATTGGATTGGGAAAAATGTGGAGTTGGGAGGAAAGGGTGGAATTGTGTTGGAGAACACGTGCACATGCCTGTGCATCCAGACATGTGTAGTGGGGACACGTTCAATTAAGGGAATGTGACTGCAGGTTGCAGGATGTGGAGGCTGCAAGTGGCAGAATCTCCACAGCCTCATTAAACTCTCATGTCCAAATTAAATGTCAGATTTGCATATTGGTTCTGTGTTTTCAGGCCCGTTATGCAGCAGCTGGGAGGAAGCTGATCATGGGCGGGGGTACTGTGAGTATCCAGATTGCAACCTCCTTCCTGAGAGCCCTGCAAAGCCCAGCACGTGAAATTTTAGGGAGAACAAGGGATTAAACTTGGTTTTACAAGAGTCAGGGCTCTGTGCCTCGATTCCTGCAGTGGAACACAGAGCTGCATCTGGTAGGTGTTGTCCAGGTTCCCAAAGCAGCTTCTGTGGGTTTTTCACTACCCCTGTTCTTTCAGGAGACAGAGGAAGGGCACAGCACTGCCTGGACTCTGGTTGTCGAGCTTCACCTCTGGGAATTATAATTTTCCCCAGGCTGGATTCCAGTCAGATCATGTTCTAATCCATATTTAATTACCTGTGAAGACAGACAAGCCTCTTTCTTGCCCCTTGAGAAGCCCAGCCAGCAGGGTAGCATTGGGAATTGGGACAAAGCCAAACTGCAGCCCAGGTTGGTGAGCCCCTTATGTGCACAGGAATTTCCATTGTGGCTGGAGACAGATAAATGTGTCCAGGGACTGAACTAAGCAGCACTGGGAATCAGTGATCCAGCAGCTGAGAGAGGCACATCCCTCTCTGCAGGTAGTGGGAGGTTTACCTGGCTTTGTAGTGGAATGCTGATTATCCATGAAGACTCCTGCCAGTGGTTTAGCTGCAGAGCCATGGGTGGCAGCAGAAGGAAGGTGCTTCCCAACAGCATGCTGGAGGAGCTAAACGTAGGGAAAGGTTCCTGGTCACCTGGGTACACTGCTGTGTGCTGCCCCAGTGTCCCTGCTGGGACCTGAAGGAGCCGTGCAGCCCATCTGCTTCAGTGCCTGGAAAGAGATGGGAAGCAAGGAGGAAGAATGAGGTCTCTGTTGCTCTGGGAAGCCTGTGCCTGCTGCCCTGCACAGCTGTGAAGCCTGTCACATCCCTGATGGGCCAGATGCTGAAAGATGCTGAACACCCTTAGAAGGTCAAACTCAGAAGGCAGAAACCCCTTCTGGCTGATTCTGAGACACAACAGTGACAGGGCCTGCTCGACAGGAGACACCCGGGAGGCAGAGCAGCTCTGAGTCAGCTGTCTCCAGAGAAAGATTTGTCAATGGCTGGGCCAGTTTTCACCAGCTCCACAGCTGGTGGCAGTTTCTGCACTTCATTCGACAAGCATCTTGTGTGGCTGACATGCTGCTCCCTGGAGGGGAGCCAGGGGATGAGACCCCCCTTTCTCACTGGGGGTTGGTGCCTGTGGACTTTATCCAAGCACTCTTTGCACTGCAGTACCATTTCCCTAGGAGGAAAAGGGGCCCAACATCAGGGAAGGGCCTGCAGGCCCGAGGCTGGGGAACTGGAGAGTCTGAAGCATCTTCTCTGGCCACCTTCCCAAGTGCTGCCTGCCTGTGAGCCCTGCCTCTGAGTGCAGCCCACAGCTCACCACCTTAGGGCAGGCTCTGGGCAGGTAAGGACAGAGTAATTCCAGGGGAGTTGCTCCAGATTTACATGATTGTAAAGAGAAAGGATGCAGCCTTAATTAAACTTCTTCTGAGTTCCTAGGAGGGGCTGGAATAAAACTGAGATCTGCCACAGGCTGCCTGTATGTCAGTTGTGTAATTCCTCCCAGTCCCAATTCTCCTATCCATAAAAGCTGGAGTACCTCCTGCCTTGTTTAGGAGGGATGCAAACCTTGCAGGGCTGAGACTGCTCCTGCCAACCACCACAGCATCCAGGAGAGTAGTGCAGTTCCATGTGCAGCTCTGCTGACTGCTTCATCCCTGATCCTGGGCTGGCAGAACTGCCCATGGAGCAAAGCCCACATTTCCCTTCCAGGTCCCCAGCTGTGAGACAGCATCCAGCTCCCTCAGCCCACAGTGCTGGCAGTCCCAACAGCCTCTGTGCTCTCCAGGCATCCCTTGGAGCATTCTCTTCCACAGCAGAGGCCGATGTGCTTGCTGTGTGGTGGATGAGAGCATCCCTCACGGATGGAGGCACAATGGAAGGAGTGAGCCTGAGGCTCCTGCAGGCAGGAGAGCAAGCCCTGAAGGACAGCTGAGGACATGGGGCTCCAAACAGGAGCTGTGCCCAGTTTTAATGTGCCTGGCCTTTTGTGTTTGCCTCTATTCATGCGGGGAAGGAAACTGCTGTCTCTGTATCCATCTTTCTGTCAGAAAATCCTTAGGCTCTGAATAGATTTACTCTCCAATCTGTAGGCTGGTTAGCACCAGGCCTGTCTAGTGGGAGGAGGTGAATGGCTCCGGAGGGCTTTATTGGCAGGACAGCGCCCTGGAGAGGAGGCTGGCTCGCTTGTTATCGATGGGATCCTTCACTGGCACAGACAGCCTTGGGGATAAGGAGGTGAGCAGCAGGGAATAGTCCAAGATCCCAAAGTTGGCTACAGGCTTGACCCTCCTTTCTGTACCCGCGGGCAAATCCCTGGTATCCACTTTATTTCTGTAAGAGTTGTCTATCTGTATCACGCAGTGAAATATCCCTGTCTCCGTGGATGGTGATGCAAGAGTCTCCTCTTCCCTTGTGTTTCAGGCCCAGAGCTACTTGGCTACCTATAAATAAGCAGCCAGGTAGGTTGTGAAAAGGACACCATCGCAGAGTGCTTGCTCAGCCTGTGCTTTCTGTCACTGCAAGGATGGTGCAGACAATTCCTCAGCTCCGTGGCTGGATTCCCCAGGGGCTGTTGTTAATGCTGCTTTCCCAGCTCTTCCACTGAGCTGTCTCTGCCTGCTGCACTCATATAATCAGGAGCTGTAAAACCACTGACAAGTCCAGAGACCAGAATGGAGATTACATGCAACATTAAAATTAAAAATGGGCCAGACTCACCAAGTTGTCTTCATTAGGCGGCTCTGTTTTATTTGTGGCTTTTACTGCCAAATAAATAATCTTTCAGGTGAGTTAGTTAAGCTGCCCTCGGGAGCAAGACAAAGATGGGTGAGGAGAGGCAGTTCTGCACGGCCTCTGGGACTCCTGCCACAAATCAGCCAGTCTGGAAATGGCAGAACTGGTGTCAAACCAGGATGAAAACCTTAAAATCCCACCAACACTCAGTGCAGAACGACACAGAACAGTCCCCTCCCCTGAGCCAATGCAGAGCTGGCTTCAGCGCCGAGAGTGAATTCAGCCACTCGAGGCTCTGCCTCCCTCGCAGCCACTCTCTGTCATCTGCATTCATTTGGTTCCTCAGGTTTTTTCCTCTCTCTTTCTGCCAGGCTTCTGGCTTTAGGAATGCTGCTGGTGAAAGCATTAAGGGGAGGCAGCACTGTGGATATTTAAGGGCAGTTTTAGAAGGCAGAGCGTGTTTGCCCCAGAATATTCCAGGGCTTTCTATGGAGAAGTGCACTGGTCATGCACTCAGCCAGGTGTCAGTGCTTGTGGATTGTCTTCCACGTGGCCACGAGTGCTGATAGAAACTGCAATGAATGGCTGGGTTTGAGTCTGCATCAGATGAAGTCTTGTCTTTGCTTTGTCTCCTCTTTGCACTTCTAGACTCTTTCAAACCACAGCCTTGAAGGGCATGACAGTTGTTCCTCCAGGGATCAAAAAGTCTCATGCAAACCACTGCAAAATCACAGCAGTGATGCTGCTGACGCTGCAGACAGACAAGAGGCAGGGGAAAGGTGCTAAAATTCTCTCTTGCTTCCTTCCTGGTCTGGGCTAGGATCCTGTCTCTCCAATTATTCCTTGACTCCTGGTCCAGAATCATAGCAAACACAGGAACCCAGCCCTCCCACTCCTGCCACTGTGTCAGAAAAGCTCCTCAGTACTAACGAGGGAAGATGAGACACACTAGGTAAGGTCAGGTATTCCCTAATTATCTGCTTCCTCATCAGAAAACTGCTTTAATGAAACAAATTCTTTGCAAAAAACCACTTCCATAAATAAGTCAATTTTCACAAGAAACATGATAACAAATATATCTGTAGGAAAGAATGAAAGATACCAGTGAATCATCCTATTTCAACACTTCCAAAATGAAAAAAGAATGCCACTCCACATTTTGTTCAGAAAAGAAAGCTAACTGATATTGCAAAAAGAAAAACAATATCACACAGGCTGACCTTGTGTGGATGCAGATAGTGAAGGAGCCCTTGTCCTCCTGCTCAAGGAGTCCAGACTGAGCTCAGCTGAATGAACTTCATCCTTTTAATACAAAACAGGTCTTTTTCCAACTACTGTTTGACTTTTAAGTGCCCTTCACTGCAACGCCAGAGCTCTGAGCAAGCACCTTGCACAGTTTGAAGTTACACCTGCTAGTAGGGT
Organism: Notiomystis cincta; assembly: GCA_013398075.1. Lineage (NCBI taxonomy): Eukaryota > Metazoa > Chordata > Aves > Passeriformes > Notiomystidae > Notiomystis > Notiomystis cincta. The sequence continues at coordinate 14,649 of VZRX01013558.1, read as the reverse complement.
GAAAAACAAACAGTGGAAGAAGTTGTGAGACACTGGATAATCTGTCCCCAGCAGTTTGGGGACGTTTCCTTTGGTGTGTGACACGGTTCTGCTCATGTGGTTGCCTCTGGGTAAGGGAGACCCTCAGGGGGCTGTCATGGATCATCAGGAAGAATTCAGGAAGCACTCAGGAAGAATTTCTTCATGGAAATGTTTGTGAGGCATTGGAAGGGGTTGCCCATGGAGGTTTGGAGTCCCCATCCCTGGAGGTGTCCAAGGAACAACTGGATGTGGGACTCAGTGCCCTGTCACAGGTTGGACTCTATGATCTTGGAGGTCTTTTCCAACCTTAATGATTCTGTGATTCTGTGATCAGCTTTGGATGCTGACTGGCACTGGTGCAGATGTGCTTCCTGATCCCAGTTTTATCATTTAGATTTCTCTGTGCTTCTTATTTCACTGTCCGGAAAAAAGAAAACAAAAACCCAAAAAACCAGGAGAAAAGAGAAAAGCAGCTCACAACTGCATTCCCTGTGGATGTGTGAAGCTGCTGAGAGAGGTTATCAGGAGAGGTTTTCCAAGCCTTGCAGATGGGCAAGGTTTCACTGGCACGGATGTTAGACCATAATAAACCCTCCCTGCTGGGCTCCTGCACATCACGTGTGACAGAGGGCAGGACAGAGCCCAGTGTCACTCAGGCTGGCAGAGCCTGAGTGTCCCCTCCCTGCTGCAAACGTCGAGCACCAAGGGAACTCCCCATCCCTCAGCGGGAGCCATGGCTGAGAGCTCCTCTGCTCCCCGGGGAGGCAGCAGCAGAGCGTTCCTGCTGCGTGGCTCTGTGTGGCTCTGTGTGTTTTTCCCCTTGCAAAATCAAATCAAATCTTTCTTGGCTCATCTGCCAGGGCTTGAGGGAGCTCCCTCCTGCCTGTGCCATCAAAGCCTTGTCACCCTGTGACTCTGGAGGGGCACAGCATGAATGGCTGTGCTTGTCCCCAGCTGTGCTTTGAAGGAGGTGGTTCTCATTCGTGGAACGTCCTATTGTGAGGGGATTCAATTGGCTGTGGTTTGGTCGCTCAGCAGACACAAATGAGGTTTTAATTTTTCGTGTACAGGCGTGAGGTGGTTTTTGTTCATTGCATCGGGAGCTCTCGCAGGCCTCCCACGTCAGAAGCTGCCTCCAAGAGGATGGAGAGGGCCAGACAAAACAGGGATGATATTCCAGAAGTGGCAGAATAGGCTGAAGCTTTAATACGAGCTGGGTTTTTTTGTCACAAACACACGACACTACAGTGTGCCCTTCCTCTGCACTTGCAGTGTTCCTGTCTCTGGCAGAAAGCCCCAAATCCCAGCAAAAGGACAGTGAGTAGATGCTGAGAGGGCTGGGGAGCAAACCTAAGCCTCTCTAAATCTTTCCAGAGCCTCATTTCCTTTTGCTCTTCATCATCTCTCTCCTCTCTCCCAGCACCCAGAAGCACAATGGCATTTACTTTCTTACTTAATGTCAATATTTGCTTTGCTTTGGAACTGTCTGTTTAATAATAATAATTCCTGAGCACAGAGGAGAGGTGAGGCCTCTGTAGGTTCAGACTGGGATGAGTAGTCCCAACACTCACATTTTCTCTACTTTCTCCTGGTGTTAGAGCAGCAAAGGGAGGATTCCCAGACTTCAGGATCCTCATCTGCAGACAGCTGATTTCACTGGAATGCCAATGCATCAGGTTCTTACTCCTGTATGTTTTGCTTCCCTCCCTTCCCTCTGTGATGAATGCTGTCTCTGAGACAGGCAGCTGCAGAGGGAGATGCAATTTTTCTCAGCTTGCCAGCCATCAATCTCCTGAACAATACCCTGCTAATGAAATGGCAATGTTATCACACGCCTGTCACCAGCAGTAATGGGGCGGCCGTTCCAAACTCAGACCAGACAGAGGGAAAGCAAGGAGAGCTCTGGAGTTTGTCTTCAGGGTGTGAATCCCTCTGAAGGCTTTTGACAAACTCTGGGCATCCTTCAGTGCAGAACTGGGAGCCTCTAAGTGAGGTTTGCTGGTCACCTCCTCCCACTTTGCAAGACAGAAGTGTCCAGACATGAGTAGCCACTGTCCTGTAGGACCACGCTGAGTTTTCATCTGAATTCACCGTGTGGACACCTGTGGTCATCCAAAGAGCCACTTCCTCCTGTCTCCCGTGGGAATTGGCATCACCAAGTGGGCCAGAAAGTCCTTGATACATCTTCCTTTGAGAACCAAGTGGTTTTTAAGTGGATAGACTCTTCCCTGACCTGTTGCTATTCCACCCCATGCTTTTCCCCACTTGGAGCTCTTCAGATTAGACAGCAAAGAGTTCATTGAGTGTCATTTTGTCCCTGAGGCCCTTCTGTCCATGATTTCAGTGAATCCCAAGGCACAAAGCATGATGACAAGGCTTTCTGCTTTGCATGGCTTGTTTTTGTGCTGAGAGATTCACTGCAGCCTGGTGTGAGTTATTTCATTGTGAGGAGCTGGAGCTGGTGATGGGGTCACACCTGGAACTTGCAGGAGGTGTTACCTGGGCCGTGTGTCATGGGGCAGATTCTCCTTGAATGGTGAAGGACTTCCACTTAAAATAAAACCCCTGGATGTGTGAACAGATGGTGGCAGCTACTTGGAGGGAATGAGAGATGAGGGGAAGTTACCAGAGGGACAATCTTTCTAAAACTTCAGGCTGCCTCCAGACAGGAAAGGTGAGCTACCCTGTAGGTCTCACCCTGCTTTGGATTATACTGAGGATTTCTGTGGTTGCAGGATCAGCAGGAGAAACTCCAGCTCATTCCCCAGCTTTCCCACAGCCAGATGAGGCACTGAGAGGCTGAACAACCCCAGAGGCTGAGCAAGCCCCGAGCCCTCCTTTTTCTGAGGCTGTTCCCTGCTCAGCATCCTGCAGTAACATCCTCCTGCTGCCTGGATGAACACTGAGGAAGTGGATGACACCTCCAAACTGTGAGAAGTGCCAGAAATAAGGTGTTTGGAGCACTTCCTTCTGTGTCTGGCAGGTACAAGTTAAGCTGAAGGTGCCAGGAGGTGCAGAAGTTAAAAGAACTTGTGCAAATCTTGGTGCATCCAAGGTCACTGAGATTCCCAGGATTTCTATAACAGGTGGGTGCAGCCTGATTGCTTCATCCTTTAGAAATCATAGTTTACATGACTACTCCCCTTTTAGGTCCTGGCTGGAAAAATTGTTCTATTTTTTAATAAAAATTGTCACTGAGCGAAGAAAAACAACCATGAGGAATGACCAGAATATAACCTCTTGAGAGTGCTGTAAAAATTTTTGTTGTTTATTTACTTTAGGGAAAAAAAAAAAAAGAAAAATCAAAGAGAAGAGTAAGAAATCTAAGGCTCTGAGATGAGAGAAAAATGCAATTTACTTTTTAAAGCACTTTCTGATTTTAAAGTGATATACTGAAAAATATAAATGGTTCTAGAAAGCTTCACCAAATAATAGAGAGAAGAGAAAATAACTACAGCGAAGGGCAGTATATTGAGGGTCATATCTGCCTCCATCTCCCGTAAAACAATATTTGCTGCAACAAAAGCAGGGGTATTTTAGTTATTTATTGTCGTGTCAGCTACAAAATATTAAGGAAGTAAAAAAATTTTAATTCATCCTGGATGAAGTCTGGTGGCCGAGAGACTGCCCAGGAGCACCAGACTTGAATGCACAAGCAAGGAGGGATGAGGAGAGCAGGGAAAGCCTCTGAAAAAAGAAATGGGACTGGTCCCTTTCCTTGAGTTGAAGCTGATCCAGAGAGTGCAGGGAAAAAAGAAGGGTCAGACAACACCTGCTGGGAGAGGGCTGGGCTCCCTCTGACCCCATCACACCTCAGGTAGACCAAAATAAGCAAGATTTAAGTGGCAGAAATCCAAGATTTTGAAATGGAGTGGTGTCAGCTCTTCCTCAGCCCGGTTTGTGCACCGAGGGTTCAGAGCCTTTCTCAATCCAGCCCACGAATCATCTTGTCCCTTTTATGTCTCCTCTTCACACAGCTGGTATTTGTCATTAGCACATTTTATTAGTCTTTGTTCCCCACCCCCAGTAAAAAAAAAAAGTCTTAATAAAATGCCAGAACACATACTGAGCCGAAGAACAAATTGTTAATGCAGTCATTAAACAAATACACCTTTCCTCTGGTCTTTGGATGGAAATTAATTACCCTCCTGGAACTGAAAGCTGGATGTGTGCTTTGACTGACAGCTGGGGGTTGTGTCCAGAGCCTTTTTTTGGATGAATTTAGATCTGGCCCCCTTCTCAGTCATGAGGAAGGTGATAGCAGGACTCTGAAGGACTCTGAGGAGGGATGAGACAACAGATCTTGGAAGTTGGGTTCAATGTCAAAGGGCAGGAGCAAGAGCTTGTTAAACCCCACAAGCAACTTGTGGGATTTCTCACTGGCTGGAGGCAAAATCCTGGGCCAAGCTGAGTCTTCTGTCCTAATTAACATCAGGTTCCTCTTCCTTCCTGCCATTGCCAGAGCCATGGGAGGCAGAGACTCCACTTTATCCTGGAAATTAAACACCCTTAGACCCAACCAGGTGCATCACCCCGTGAGAAAACAGAGCCCCACAGGGCCAGGTGTGGCTGCTGCCACCAGCAAGGCTTGGGGACACTGGCAGGACATGTAATTGCTCTGCCCCATGATCTGGGTGCATTACTAGTCCAGGAGCATGAGATAATGAACCTTTTAGCTGGCAGTAAAGAGGGAGAAAGAAAGAGAATGAATGAGCTGGGCAAGAGAGAATGACTGTGGATTCAGTTAGTTAATAAAGGGATTGCAGAAAGCAAGGTGAAGAGACAGTGGTAATTTTATGCACTGCCAGTCAGGCCCATTTGTCCTGGGAGCAGCTCCAATTTCTCTCTGAGCTGTTCTTTTTTCTTTAGAAATGGAGCTGTGAAAGGGGAAGAAAAAAACCCTCCCTGATTAAAATCAGCACCCAAAGTGACAAGGAAAAAAGCCATTTTAATCTCCGCATCCATAGATGGATCTTCTCCCAAATAAGTGAAACAAAAGGGAATTTAGAATATTGGCCAGTCTTACACAGCACAGGCTGAAATCATCCAGACTCTGATGGCAGTCTTGTCATATCTCAGCCCTAACCACAAAACAAAGCCAAATTTCATCTTTACAACTATTAATTCCCACTCATACATGAATCTCTCTGCTCCGCCCTCATCCACTCCCCATTCATTCATGACCATTTAAGAGTAAGCCTCCCTTAAACTCCTAATTAGTGCTGCAATTTTGATGTTTTAGCTCTACAACTGGTTCAAATCTTCCTCTTGTTATTAAATATTCCTAATCCTGCATCATAACTCCTAACCCCTGAGCTGAGGCCAGAGGAAGACAGAACTGGGTATCTATTGCTTTTAAAATCAGTTTTAATGGGATACTTGAGCATCAAGGGGCAGTGAGATGTACTCATCCCATAGAACTTTAATTTCTGATTGAGGAGAAAAGAGAGTTATTGGGGGAAGACAGTTGGGAAGGGCATTCTTGTGTTTAAAAACAGCCATGGATTATCCCTTGCAGTCAATGGGAACTTGTGAAAAGTTGGTTTTACTTTAAGACCACAGGATGAGGACATAAATAGGAAAGGGGGAGTGTTAAATTCTGCCTGAGTTGGGCTGGGCTGGGACAGTTTTACATAATTTTGGTGTCTGGGCAGGTGGATGTGTTCACCTATAAATTCCACTTCTCTGCAAGCTGGCCCAGTGCTCAGGGCTCCTGAGCTGTTTGTGCACATCCAGATCAGGCTTTTGATCTCAAGAGAAATGCCCTGACCAGCCATGGTCAGTGGCTGGTGCAGGGATGAGTGGGATTGAATCCCAATTTGTGCCTGTGTGCAGGTGCAAGCTGCCAACCCAGGAGTTTTTCTGCTGCAGGAGTCCATTGCCTTGTTTTTTCCTGCCCTGTCCATCCCAGCTGGGCCACTGGTCAGTGTGGATGGCAGCTGAGGCAGGAAATGAGAACACTCGGGGCTCTTAGAGAAGCTTTCAAGGCTTGTCTCCAAGGGAACAAACAGAAAGGTCCAGGGGCAAGGCCAGAGCAGTTCTTAAAGAGGATTTAATCTGATGTGGGCTGCCCCTAAGCACAGGGTCTTGCACAAAAGGCTGAGAGTGTTCATAAGGCTGTTTAACCTCTCTTAACTTCCCTGCCTTTCCCCCTTAAACTGGGTGAGCACAACTGCCTTGTTCTGGTCCTGATAACTTGAGTGCAAAAAGGGGGGTGGGATTTTTCCCCCAGGAAGGCACCAGCAGCGTGTGCCCTTTCCTCAGGTGCACAGAGGGTAGAAACCACTCATCAGCAGGCCAAAAGCTTTTATTTTTGTATCAATAACCTTGGAGATAACGTGTGGAGCCTGGGCAACGCAGGCAAGCAGGATTTTGTCAGCCAGCAGGATGCTGGGGATGTTAATGTGAGGAGCAGCAAAATCAGGGGGGTTTTGTGATGTGATTCAAGCTCCAGGGGACGTTGAGTCCCCTCTTTTATTAGCAGTGGTGTCCTTGAGTGGAGGCTGTAGCTCAGCACAGTTCAGTCCTGGCACTGAGGCCCTGTGATCGCATTACAGGGAATTATCAGGTGGCTGCACCTGGCTTAGAGAGCTCCAAGAAGGCACAGGGGTGCAAAAGGGAAGGCAAAGCACCGGTGGTTTATGAAATTAAAAAGTTCACGAGTGCCAAATCCACATGCTAGAGAGGAACTGAGAAATGGAAGAGGTCTCAGCAACACCTTATCAGGAGGTAGGACAAGGAAATTGGAGTTGAAAGCGCTGTAGTGCCTGATTTGCTATCTCTCCTCTGCACCTTGGCTGCAGGCTCTGCCTTTAGGGGTTTGTTAGGCAACTTGGGGAGAATTATTTTGTGTGTATTCAGTGGGTTCTGCTTACAGAGGCCTTAGTATGCACGAGGAGCAAAACCTGTCTGGAGAGATGGGATGGAGTGTCCCTTGTACCCTACAACAAACACAAACACAGGAGGGAAAAGGACAAAAACTGAAACATGGGCTTCATGCAGCTTATTTGGAGATGGAGGATAAATTCTCCCCTGCACTTCCCCCTAAGCCTGTGTGCCTGTAAACACAACTGATATTTGCATTGGAAATGTTATCGAGGGGAACAATTCCAGTTTAAAGGGGCCTTGGCAGCACCTGGCTGCTGCCTCCATGGGAGAGAGGCTGTGCAGGGGAGTCAGGGAGGGCTTTTCTTGTGTGAAGTGTGTGGAGAAGGGAAGGAGAAGCCAGTATCCCTCTGGAACACAAGGCTCTGCTCTTCCTGAGAGAAGGGGAGACAGTGCTTGGCCAGACCTGAGAGGGAAGCTGACAAAATCCAACAGATCCTTCCTCTAGTGGGTACCAGCTGATGAGGAGACCTGCTGTTAACACAGACAAATCTGAGGAGGTCAAAATCCTTAAATGATTCTCCCAGAGAAACTGAGATTTCACTTTCTGTACTATAAATGTGGCTCAGTTTCCTGCCTTTACCTCAAGACTCTGCTGCCAGTTGGGACAGGGAAGCGGATCAGGTTCTCCTTTGCTTTCCTCTATCTCCACTCTTTCCTCAAAGGCAGAACCTGGAAAACCTTGATATGGATGCATTGTCAGACTCTGGTTGCAAGCACAACGTGGGTCTGGCCCTGTAGCTGCTGCTGCAGCTTGGAGATGCTCAGTAATAATATCTTGACTTGCTGGCAATGGCACAACAGGAAATTGGAGTAGTAAAATATTTCCCTCCTCCCTGCATCCCATTTACATGTTTATAATGGAGGTTTTTAAGGCCCTAATGACAAGGAATGCTCATTGCTGGGAGAGGATGATTAAAGCAGGGATGGGGTGATTGCAGGCAGTGACAAAGGGATGTTAATTACATCAAAGGAAGCAGGAGGGCAGCACAGCTGGAGTGGCTGCTGTTTGCCACCCTGAGATGGGGGCTGCCCTTGTCCCCTGATCCTGGCACAGATGTGCTCTCCAGACCTCAGAGAGAAGCAGCTATGGGTAGGGAGGGAAATAGCAAAGGAAAAAAACCCAAACAAAATCCTCCTTCCAGCTGCAGCCTGAACAGGAGGGAGCTGACTGTGCATGGAAAGCTGCTGGGGGAGGGAGCAGCGCTCAGAGCAAGAACAAAGATGCTCAGGAGAGGCAAAAAGAGGGGAAGAGCCCTGGAGACATGGCTGAGGGCTCAGCCTGTTCAGCGAGGTGGGCCTAGGGCTGAACTGATGTGGTGCACATTAAGGAGCTTCTGTTGGGTGCATATGAATCAGAGGCAGCCTTTGAAGCCGTGCAGAGGATGCTGTGGTTGTTTCATCTCTGGCAGCCAAGTTCTCTCCAAATTCTGCTTTCTGCCACCTTGCTGGTGGAGCAATGCCCTGGGGAGGTTTCTCCTTGGATGGAAATCTCCATCTGCATTCCTGGGAGATTATAGGGCAGGGTAGTGCTCTAGAAGAGGTGTTTGAGGAGTTGTGCATTTGGTGACAGAAGAGAGAGAGAGAGAGATAAAGGAGAGCCCATGCATTTAATTCAGCATAACAGAAAATAGCAGAGAAGGGAGTTAATGGAAGGATGCATAAAAGAGCAAATGAGGAAAGAAGTCCTTAGCAAATGCATAGGGCCTAATTTAAGCAGAATATTCCTGATATTTCCTCTTTAAATAAATAAAACAGCAGAGCCCAAAGTGTTTGAGTTTTTCCCAGTCAATGCCTTGGTATCAAACTTTCATCTATTCTTGACAGAGCAATTAAAGGGAAGGATACAGGCTCTGAAATGTAGCCAAAAGGAGTAGACTGAATATTTAATACAGTTCCAGGCTTTGAAAGTCCCAACAAACCAGTGGAATGGGGAAGCTGGTGACAGTTTCAACTTAATAAGAAAAGGGAGGGAAAAAACCCTTTATTCCTGCCAGCAAGGATGGCAGGGAAACACAAACTGAATGGGAAACAGGCAGCACCTTTCCAGATTGTCTTCTTGGATGTCATAATAGCATTTCTCAAATGGTATTTGATGGAGAGGGAAGTGGATCTTCCCACCTATCCAATTCCAGCTCTTGATGCTGGAAAGACATAAAGATTGGGGCTCTCTGAGCTTGTTTTCCATAGGGTTAAAGGAATAAAAAATACTTTAGGGCTGAGGACAATCTCCTGCTCAGCAGCTGGGAGGGGGTGAAGGGAGAATTGGGAGGGGAGGACAGGAGAGCTGGGAGTTGAACATGCAGGTTAGCTCTGCTGCCAGGGCTAAACCAACTCATTAGAGGGATTAGCCAGCAGCCCTGACTGGATTTAGGAGGGTGGCTGTTGCTATCAATAAGTAATCCTGTCTCCAATCCTCTCTGGTGGCTTGGGAAAGACAAGGAGCAGAGGAAGGGTGGGAGGGAAGGAGGGACAGCAAGGAATGAGCGGGATAATTTAAGGGAAATGCTGGAGGCATGGAAAAACTGCTCCCTGAGAGGGCATGGCTTGCTGAGGAGTGAAATATTCCCTCTCCCTGTGCTCTGGTGAGGATCGTGGCAGCTCTGGAATGGAGCTCCACTCCCTCACACTGCACAACCCTCCAAGGCAGACTTGCTGGAGCAGGATTGTGCTGTTTGGTGACGGGGAGATTGAATTTTGATTAGCTCTGACACAGTCTCTTATAACCTTTTCATTAGAAAATTACCCTTAATAGAAATTGTTCTGACACCTCAACAGCGTTTTCCCCCTAATTCATTACAGACTCTCGTGGTGGGAAGGGAGGGGAGGGAAATGGAAAGGCACCTCTGTTTCTTCTACTTGCATATTTATTAATCCATTTACAGCATAATCCATCCCCTGTTTACCTAGTGACCTATTTGCTGACTTGTCTGTCTGTTCCTCTGCCTGCAGTATCCATCCAAACAGGGGATGTCTGCTTTTTTACTCTGAATTAAAATCCAGTTCTCCTTTTTCTTGTGAAATGCAATTTTTTGGAAGAAACATTGTTTGGGGGCGACTGCAATATTTCTTTCCACTTTTGCCTTGAGAAGATAATAGTATAAAAGTCATGTTCTGACTTAAAATGAAAAATGAATGTGTTCCTTTCTAACAGTGTTTCAAAACTCTCTTTCTGCTTTATCCAAAGGCATCTCTGCCTAATTTTTAATCAGAATCTCCACCCAGTTGATGGATGGATAGGGGTTGGAGGCAAAAGAAGCAGAGCAGGGATGGAAAATGTCTCCATGTTCTCATCTGGTATCAAAACCCAGCTGATACTGTGTACAACACAGAGCAAGTGGTGTCATGTCAGCCTCTTCCCAGATCTGTGTGCTGGAAAGGAAGACCAGGTGTGGGAACATAAGGAATAATGGTTATTTGCAGAGCTCTTTTGAGATCCTAAAAGGGAAAACCCTGGAGAGATGTAAAGTGTTATTAAAAGGGCTGTAAGTTCTTTTCAGGCAGTTAAAGGGATAATAAATTCATTGCTCAGGAGATCTGGTAGTCAAAGTTCTGTGCAGAACGTGGTAAAAAGGGAAGGCTTTGGGAGACCTTTGGGTACTGAGCAGGACAGTAAAGCCAGGCTCATCAAGTTAAGGCTGGTCTTGGTTCTGGGTTAAAGTCAGGTTTGTTGCTCAAGCAGCCCTTTCATAAAGCACTAGAAGTGTCTGGAGCTTGAGGATTTGAGCCATTTTTAGTATTTAATCACATTGCACTCAGGTATTTGGACCTAATTTTTCATTCGAATTTCTTTGGCTTAATTTTGCAGTCACTGGGCTGTCTCTATTTTTTTTCCCCCCAGATTAACGAGGCCTTTAGTACCTGCTGTTGTCTCCCCACAAAGGCTTTTATCTGCTCTAGTCAAGTCACTTCTCCATCTCTGATAAACTGAAAGGATTGAGCTCCCCCTGCCACTCTCCAGGGAGGATGGATCAGTGCTCTCAGCATGCTCTGCATTTGCCTTTGGTCGTTCCCAGGGGAAGCCCTGTCCACCCACCATCCCACTTCAAGGAATTCCTGCTCTCTCCAGGAATAATTTCCTCCCTTTTTTTCTTGCCATCTTCATCTCCTTAGATCTTCGGGCTCCCTGCAAATTTCATTAGGATTAATTTAATTCTTCATATCAAGATTATGGAGGGGAATTGAGTCCAAGGCTGGAAATGTGTTAAAGCTCCACTTGTGCCTCTCTCTCTCCCCTGTTCTCTCCTCCATGGACAGCCCCTTCCATCAGAATCAGGATTCTTAATCCATTTACCACGTGCTTCACTGATATCATATAACACTAATTTTTTAATCAGAAGGTTGTGAGATACAAAGTCAAACATCTTACAACAGCTAAATGTATTATATCTTTGCAGTTACCCTTATCAACCAAACTTGTAATCTCATCAAAGAATGAAATCAGATTTGACTGACAAGACCTATTTTCCATAAAACCATGTTGACTGATGTTAATTATATTTCTGCCCTATAATTCTTTATCAATTGAATCATATATCAGCTTTTCTGATTACTTTGCCAGGGACAGATGTTGGCTAGCCTAGATTCCCTGGTTCAGCTACCAAATCCAGACACCAGGTTTGCTTTTCCAGCTGCAATTCCCTTTTCCAGGGAGCTGGGTAGGTGTGAGCTCTCACTGCATCCTGACCAACCATTCCCAGCCTATTTTCACTCCATAACGAGCAGGGATTATTGGCGAGAGGGGTGGGATTTGTGGAGCGAGGCTTTGTGGGTCCCTTTTCCCGGGAGCAGGCACCACATCCCTGGAATCTCTGCTCCCGTGAGCTGCAGACATCACAAGCAATCAGCTCTCTCCTGCTGCCTGACAGTGTCGGATTTTCTCCCATCTCCCGATAAGAACTAACCTAGCATTTTACAACTGTATATCTGAAATTAGTAGCAGCTTAATCTCCCTCTGCTGGATCACTCAGAGGTGTAATTGTGCAGAAAAAAGGGTATTAAAATGCAAAACGCTCTCCTATACTTCTTCATGTTAAATCCCTTCTTCCTTCTATTCTTTTTGTTTTTTTCATTTTACAAGAGGGTTTTTACTTTTTGCCTTCCCCCCATGTGGGTGTCTGTGTGTCTTCATAAAGAGAATGAGCTGGGCACACAGAGAGAATAATTTCTATTTCTACATAAATCTCAGAAATGAATACTTAAATTCAAGCAAAAAATACATTCTTACACCTTTAATTTCCTCTCTATGAAGTATAATGAAAAAGCCTGATTATTTTTAATTCTTCCCTTTAATAATTCAGCAGTGGAGTGATTTAAAGCTGGGGACGATAATTACCTTTTCACTTTCCTGGTAAATGGGGTTTTAATAGAAATGGAAGCTCAAATGCTGGAATTAATTCAAACAGGTCAGCATCAGGTCATCCATAGCATCTTCTGTATAAATCATTTATCTGAAAAATGGCCTGCTTCTCAATTTCCCAGGAATCCCTACCCAGAGGCTACGTTTAAACAGAAGACTCAATGTTTATATCTTGTAAAGCACTGAGGGAGGGAAAAAAAAGTGCAATCCACATCATCTTGGAAGGATTTTTTTTTTAAATGCAAATGAAACTGCTGTTTGAAGGACAGGGAAGCAGAGGCTTGTCTAGATTAGGGAAATTCAGCTGTAGCTACAATGATGGTTGGCTGTGGAAGCTTTCACAGATCCCATTATCTGAGCAGTTTGTGCTGCTCAGTCTATTTATCTTCGTGCTACACCTGCTACATCTGTTTTAGAGGTGAGGGATGGAGGTGAGCAGGATCATCTCCAGCTGAGAGCAGACCCCCAAAATAAGGAGGAGGCTCTAACTGCTGCCCTGTGAGCCAAGAAAGTCTGTCAGGGAGAGAGGAAAATCAAGAAAAATATCATTTCAGCCCCATCTGTGGAGGTGTGTTTTGTAAAAACAAGGAAAAAAAACTCAAGGCAGGTTTAGCCAAAGCTGCTGCTGCCCTGGGGAGGATGATGACACCACAGAGCTGATGCACCAAGGATTTTCCTGGCACAAGGAGATGGGGAAAGGCTCTGGTGGCTTCACTGAGATTCCCACACACTGCACCAAGGTCCTGTTCTGATGGATTCAACGCTGAATCATCCCTGCGGGGTCTGAAAGTGCTGAAACACCTCCCCTGAGCAGTCCTGGGGCTGCTTCCAGCTGAGATTGATGTCCCTGGGCAGGGGGTGAGCCCAGCAGCAGCAGGGTTTGCCTGGAAGCAGGCAAAGCATCCGGGGGTTAAATTTTTCATGAGAGCTAAACATAAACTGCCTCGTCTCTAATTAAGCACTGGGACATGGAACTTTAAAGCACTCCAGCTCTGATTCGCCACAAGTGTGTGGTAATGATTTCTTTTCAAATGTCAAGCAGTTTTGTTTCTATTTCCTTTCATAAATAATTGGTGCTGAGCCGGTGGCAACACCAGCATCCAGCTGGCAGGAGGAGCCTCGTGATCCACTCCTCACATCCAGCCAGGCACGGGGGCACTTCCAGCAGATCCCAGGTGGGGAGAGAGAGGTTTTCCTGCTCCCAGTGCAGGGAAGACATCACAATTTCCTTGGGGTTTCTGAATTTATTGTGTTGGTTTTTTTTTTTTTAACTGAGATTAACCCAGTGTTTAGAGTGCTCCTGGCAGGAAAAAGTGGCTGGAGGATGGCAAAATAAACGTGATTTTCTGCAGGAATAAGGGGGAAATTTAATGGAATTAAGGGGGAAATTGGTCTAAGAGCCAAGAGAATCCTGGCTGGGGAGCCAACACCTCAAAAAGTGCCTGGCCAGCTGTGCTGCTCTGGCCAAGGGATCCAGTGAGTCCTCCCCTTCCTGTTCAGGTACAGCACACCCTGGAGCCATCCCTGTGTGTTTGCTCTGCCAGTGACTCTCCACTCCAGTATTTCTCTATCCATTACAGCCACCTATTATCCACCACTGCCTGGGGAACTCAAGCAAATGATTGCATTGCTGGGATGCCCAGCCCTGTCAGTAAATACAAACACAGCTTCCAGACACCAGCAATGACCTGGCAGTCATCAATTCAAGGGGATCAAACTGATGGCTTTTTTTGGGGGGGCTGCTTAAAATGCTGCAGGAGTGCTGTACCTCATGAAAATGTTCATGGCAGGTCCATATTTACTGTCAGATGCTCTAATGAGAAGTTAAATAATGTCCTTTTTGCTTTCCCTCCTTTCTGCTGTCTTGGCAGTGCTGTAGGTGGGTGCAGTCAATTAAAAAAGAAAAAAGGGTTTTAGAAATATATAAACTTTGGGAATGAGGTCTCCTTGGAGAAAAGTGACCTGCAGTGATGGAATTGATCTCCTGTCTGTCTTTCAAAGGAGCTTTTCAGATTTCCCAGACCCATCCAGCCAAGGAAGGCAGATGTTTAAACCCTGATTTCACTTGCCTCTTGCTGCATTCCATATTTAGCCCCAGAAATATCTGAAGTGGTCATGCTGCCTATCTCAAGAGGGAAGGAAGAAAATAAATCAGACAAAATAGAAGCTGGGCTGTTTGCTCCAGGCATGTTAAAGAAGTGTGTGTGTGGCCTTCTGCCTCAGCTGCAGGGCAGTGCCAGGGCTGATCTCTGTTCCTGGCTCCCATGTGTCACAGGGCCCTTGGGGACAGCCAGCTTGCACTGTCTGGGGTCACTGAAGGCAGAGACCTGTGTCACAGGCATTTCACTCACACATGCACTGTAAATAAATATAAATATAAATAT
>VZRX01013556.1:18834-75829 GCA_013398075.1 Notiomystis cincta | reverse complement strand
CACACACACACACACACGTGTTTGTGTAAAATCCTATAATCCAGAACCAGTTATTTTAATTTCATTCTTAGCAGTTTCAGGAAAGCTTTTTTTAGTTACTACTGCTCTTTATCAGAAGCTGGAAATCTACTTCACACAGACAGTACTCACCCTAATGGGACAGTATTGGAAATGATACATATATGTCATTTCTTCTATTTAAAAAAGTTACATATAAAGTGTGTATTGTATTCCAGAAATCTTTCAGCTGCAAGGAATTAAACTGAAAATACCCTTCAAGTATCTTCCAGTACAGAGAAGTAAAAGTAAACTACCTTGGTGATTTTCATAATGTACACTTCATTTCAGAGGACTTCAGTGTATTTCAGCCTCTGAATACTATGATACCTTTAACATTTTTGATGAACCTATTTGTTTCATGATGAGCAGTGACCTTTGGGAGGCAAAAAGGCAGTCAGGAGACTACTTGGACTTTCCCAAGATTCCTAAGTGTTTCAAGAAATTTGGAATAATTTGGAGGAAAGAATAAGGCATACACAAATTAGATTCATTCTGCCCAACCTGTCTATTGTAAATCTTTTTAATGAAACAAATGGTCATATTGATGTCAACCTACATAAGAACCCCCTAATTTTCTGATGAAAATTTTAATGTGTCACATAGTGTTCATTGGAGGTAATAAAATGAACAGCATAATATTTCAAGAAACTACAGAAATAGGCCCAAAATTACTTCCTTTGAAAGAGCACAAGTAAAAGTTTTGGTATTGAATATTTATTATTACTAACTTCTTAAATCCCCATAGTTGGTTGCTTTTTTTTGAATCTGAAGCTACAGGTTTTGCAAAACTTTTTCCCAACAAAGTAATGTCTGCAAATGTACGTGACTACTTTAGAAGTTTTCACCTAAAAACATTTCATTTTATAGAACAAATATAAATTATTCCATAAATTACAAGAAAAATTGAGCATTAAATTCATGGGGTTTGGAGAGCAGGGACCATGCTTTCTGTAATTGACATACTTGCTTCTGATACAAAGATTTCCAGAATCTTTTTGAGTGCAAAAGCCGTAAATGAGGTCTGAGGTGTTTAAAAGGTTCTTGACTTTGGAAACAACCCAAGTGTTACCCTATAGGACTTGCATCCTAAACTTTACTGACTAATGCTTGCCTGTGGGAAAGTGTTTCTGAGTCTGATCAACTGTAATTTTATCTCCCTCCTCCCTCTGTGACATAATTGAGGCTGATTAAGTTGTCCTTGGGTCCCACCTTGATCTATCAGCTTACATTCAATGTGGAAGTTATTGCCTCTGAACTGCCTGTGGAAGTACTTCACCCCTTTATTCAGAGTCCTTCTGTATCATTGTTTCATGTTACCTAATGCCCTTTTTTCAGCATGTACAATCAATGCAATCTACCCTTCCTTTTTTTTTTAAATTACCTTATCTTTCCCTTTGAGTTCTTGGATGAAATCTTAGGGGTTTTGCCTGTTGTTCCAGTTGCCAGGAAGTTATCACACTGTAAAGCAGTGCACTCATTTAGTAAGTGAAGTATGTGACAGCACCTCTAGACATCTTAATATTTAATAGGTAAAATTAATTGAGGGAATTCTTTTTTTTGTAGGAAACTCCTGCTGTAACAGAAAAAACAGCCTTTGTGCTAGTGTAAAGCAGTTGCATCCTACTTTGCTACACACAGAATGGTAGAATATCTCAGGTTAAAGGGACACATAAGGGTCATTGAGTCTAGCTTTTTGCAGGACTTCTGAAAACTGAAACAGAGGACTAAGAGCCTTGTCCAAATGCTCCTTGAACTCTGACAGCCTTGGTGCTGTGATGACTGCTTGAGGGAGCCTGTTCCAGTGACTGATCACCTTCTCATGCAGCTTCATTAATTAGCATAGTTGATTAGTGGTGCACTGTGTAGCAGAGAAAAAGGAATAACTAAATCTTAATTTTTGTTGTACTGCTGTACTTTCTCAAAAAAACTCCAAAACAAATAATTAAAAAAACCAACAACCCCTCCCCCAGCACTTCTATTAAAGCCTTACATTTCTGAAGTTAAATTTCTACTTGATTTCCTACAGCACATAATAACATTAAATGGTCAGAACTGCAGATTGCTTTTTCTTATGAATGCGATAGTCTCTTCCTACAGAAGAGAACTCTTCTAAATGCTGGTATGTAGTATAGTTAAAAATATTAATCCTACTTAAGTGTGCACTTATCCAACACAGAGTACAGATAGTAATAATAATAATAATAGTAATAATAACTACTACAACAACAAAAAGTAGAGATCTTTGATACCTAAATAAATCCTGTTGTTATAGTTGTACAGTTTGGATTCCTGGCATTTTAGCGTATTGTAAAAACATACAAAACCAATGCTAAAGATAGTGAAGGAAAAATCTATTTAACTTGTACAAAATATACAACTAGAGCAATGCCCTCCAGGATCTATCTTATAAACTTACTGCACAGTTTGCTTTTTAAGCTATGACAAGTGGTTTCGTTATATAATTGTAGCCAATAGCTACCCTACCACCAAAACACCAATAGCACTGAATGTTGCCTTTGTTGATCTGTGTCTAAACTTATAGGGGGCTGAAAACATTTAAAATTCTGTACAAGCTGCATGTATAATATTAACCTTTCCCAACTGACAAATGAACTTAGGAAAATGGCTGCAAAGATGTTTCTTAGCATTGTGCTTGAAGCTGAACTAGAGCTAAACTAACATGCAAAGAACATGACACTTTAGTATAGGAAGTTCAGTCATGTATTTATTTTTTGTTCAAATTTTTCCTAGGAGTAGGGATTGTTTATGTAAATTATTATCCTTGCCAGTGCCCCTTAGTGTTGGAAAATAGTATCTTTACATGAGATAAATCAGTGTATTCAAGTAGATCAAAATGAGAGATGGTTCCTAAATCAGCTTAGTTTTGCAGGATACCTTCACCATAACTCAAAGTTGTGTTGGACTGTACAGGCACAGGTATGCCAGCTTGTGAGCATTTCTAGAGGGATGAGAAGTAGTTTAGGCAACTGCAGTTAGATGTTGCTGCTTTTGTAGCTGCTGTCTCCTTTGTGTGAGGGCTGCTGTGTTTTGTGCCACTTCTAAGCCACTCCTGCATGGCTGGCCAGACAGATGATCTCTGGTCTATAATATAGAGAAATTAGCTTGCAGTTAAATTTGTTGTAGTGTTGTGAGATTCACAAGAATTTCAGCATGTTTTCTTTCTCCCTTGTGTTACCTACTCATTGTCACAAGGTCAGAAGTCAAAAATGTACTCTTACTTTCATTTTATTGCACAAGTTGCTTAGGAGATGGTTGTTACAAGAAAACTGGTGAGAGTTACATTCTGGAGTTTGCTTATGTGCATGCTGTCTTTTATTTAAAACAGCTTCCTACTTCTTCTACATCCAAGCAAATAACAGCAATTCAACTAAACATCAGTCCTGTCTAGATTGGCCTATGTTATGGCTTAAGTGCAGGAATTAATCTTCTTAGGCTATAACCTGGCAATCTTGTAAGCCTATTTTCTGCTTCTGCATAGTGGAAACTTACTTTCTTGTCATTCTCACTTTCCGTCTGATTTTGAGAGCAAAGAGGGAAGGGAAAATACTCTCTTGTCCCTGTGTTCTGTATTTGTAATTCGTTGCAAAACTAAAGAGATTAAGGATATTATTAGGTTAAAATACCATATAGATGCTTCATAAGCAAATCTTGGACATAAGTAAAATAGCTCCTCACTGAGAATTAACTAACCATAAATAGAGTAAATAAGATTTGTCATACGCTTGAAAGCTAACATTTTAATTTAACAGCAAGAAAAATTTTGGCAAGAACATAACAAACATACTAACCCAGAGTCTGATTTCAGTTATTCCCTTGATTTGCAAATTGCCTGTTGTTTGTGGTTAGAATAATCCACAATCAGAACTTAGTCCAGCATTGGTAGAACAGGGTTTTGGTTTTGTGGGTTTCTTTCTTGATTTCTGTAGTGCCTACCACATTTTAAAGTGCCATGGGCAGCATTAACAATGATAATTTTTTCTCCTTGAGAAATTAACGAAGGAATACTCCCAAGCTGAAAGATACATGATTTGATTTTAACATTGCACAGAAAACACACGTAAATGCAATGTATTTTTGGTGCTTATTTATTAGTTGTCCCAGACACAAAGCATTTGATTACCAAAAAAAAAAAACAAACAAGAGAGAAACCACATGCTGAACAAGTTAATACCAAGAGTTTTCCAATTTCCCTTTTAATAATGTGGCATTTGTTTTCTGATTGTTACACATTTACAGTTGTATAGAGAGCCTATAGCAAGTGGAGAAGTATGTTTTGATGATGCTGGGAGTGTAAAGGTTTTGTTTAGTGATTTTAGAGGTGCATCCAGCAGTTTGATCATTTATAAAAGTGAGTCTCTTTCTATGCCTAAATGCAGATTTTCAAATCTGTTTGTAGATGATAAGGATTTTATATTTGTTGGGTACGTAAACTGTTTTTCGTATAAAGTTGAAATTATTTTTCTTTGAATGTAAAGAATGTGTCATAAATAGAACAGAACTTCACACAAAGAAAAGGTGCGTAGAATTTTCCATTTTAATAACACAACTTTCAGTTGCTGCATTCAAATTTTCTTCTTACTTAAGAAGAAAAACAACATTAAAACCCTGGATTTATTATTCTGCATACTGGCAGTAGTTACACTGTGTACCATCTTGGACCCAGCTCTGCAGCTCTTGTTCTGAGGAGCTGTAATTCCTTCATGTAACCTTGTTGTGAGTTGGCTAATTGAGCTCTTGAGAGTGGAATTTTTCAGAACATCTTAGTTTGGGTAGGGCAGCTTCTGGTCTCTGAATTCTGCTGGTATATTTTCTCTGAGACACAATCCTGTTCTTGAACACTGGCATTTATACTTCTAATGTTGGAGGAGGAGGGGTGATTGTGATTGTTACTATTGTTGATTTTTTTCTTTTATATTTGCAACAGACCTAGTGGAGATGATAATTTTTACAATATGATCCTTGGTCTTTTTAAGACCAGGAACTATGTTAATTATAAACGAATAAGCAATTAAGCCAAATACATTCTCCTTTCAAACTTTATTGCATTAATTATGGGCAGTTCTGTCGTGAAGTAGATACTGCCAGTGCTTGTTGCTGTTCCTATTATGTGTTTATGTACCTCTTTGTATTGATACTTCTTTCACATGACTACTGACAATTATATAACCAAGATAATTTGTGTCTTATAGTGATAATCTCAGAGGCTCCTGACCTTGGTTTATCCCTTTTTGCTCTGCTTTGATAATAATAATAAAATCATTGTTCCAAACTAAGGTTTGTTGGGGTAGTATCAACCTTCAACAAGATTTTTTTCAGCAGTTAGGGGAAAGCTATCCTATACTATTTATCTCTGTTTTTTACTTCTTTTGCTTCAATAACTGGTGAAGAATTTATCTCTGTTGGCTCTTCTTTTTGATGGCTGAAAAGTTTTTCTACTATTTTTTTTTAATATTTTGTTTCTTGAAGGGTTGCACACCTATTGACAATATCAGTGTTGCTGTCTCCATGTATGTTTTCTGTTCTTGTGCAGCTTTTAATAATTTTTTATTCCTCTTATAATGAATACCATATTCAGTAGTAGTTTGGCAGTGTATCTGATGCTGCATTTTGGAAAATCTTTCATCTAAGTGTACATTGCTCTTTCTCAAGTACTTTTCAAAGCTATTGTTCTATATAATAGCTGATTTCTTTTTAAAATGTATTCTTACTTTTCTTCTTCCTTCCCTTTGGAGATATATGACATATTTCTGTCATCAAATAAGTAGTAATAGACTGTGTCTCATGAAAAAAGTTATTTCTAGTTCTTGAACCATTTACTTTGGACACCAGTTATGGGTTAGCACTCCACACATTGTTTTTTTTTCTCTGAGTTAGTTTTTGCATTGGCTCTGCCTGTATGTGGTTCTTTTGGTTAAGTTCCACATGCAGTTTGTCTTAGGATAATGCAAGGCATTTGAGAGGAAAGCCCACTTTATTATTCGTCAGTCCAGTCTTTCTGTCTAACATCGTGCGAATTTACTCCTGACCTTTGTCATTATATGATGTGGACTGTGTTCCAGTGTCTCATTCTCCCAGCTCATTAATGTGTGTTCCCTGACCTGCTGTAATAGGTCCCCGTGTCACCTTTGCTCTCCAAAGGACGGGTTCGTGCTGGGCCTTTGCAGCAGCGCTGCGCTCGCGCGTGCTGCACGCACCGGCTTTGCTGCCAAGCAGTTCAGCCCTGGGCATCGATTGTCTGCTGTGCATAAATAGGAGTTCACTCAGGCTCTCTGTCACAGTGTCACCATACACAGAAAATAGCCTGTTTATGTCAGGACATCTTGTTGTGTCTTCAAAATTTTGTTCTGCTTTAATCCCTCCATTTGTGTGTAATGTAAACTGACACAGAGTGCATATCCAAACTAATAGAATATACCTGCATTTGATTACTGACCAATAAAAAGTGGGATTATATTTTTTGGAATTTATGAGTTTGACACTGGTACTGGTGATTTGGGGGCATTTCTAATCTAGAGGAAAAAATTCATACTAGTACTAGATGAATTAAGTAAAAAATAATGTATGCTTGATGAAAAACAATTGGATTATAGTGTATCAGAAGGTTTGAAATATGAGAAATTAATGGTTTAAGGTGGAGCATGACTATAATGAGACATATTTGAATAAATTGTCCTATTGTAAGGATATTTTTCTTTGTTTTGTAATTTATATATAGAAGCCTCCTTTGGCCTGTCTCTTCAGGTTTAAAGAGTATACTCATGCATGCCTCTAAAGTGATATAACCTTGGATAAAGTCAGCATTCTGCTACAAGACCATTACTGCAAAAAATTACACCATGTGAAATGGTAGATCTTTTCATGCTAGGACTGAGTCTTCTCTATAGCATTATATTATTACTGGACTAACAAAATGTTCTTTGCTTTATGGCTCAGGGGAGATGAAGCCATAAAGAGCTTATCACAGTGTAATAAATTTCTAGTCTTTAAAAATTAAAAACAGTGTTTCATGGGGAACATGTCTCAGGAAAATGAAAGTATTTGGGCCACTAAGGTATTGTAGTATATCTAATTGCTATTCTGCTGCCTAATAACTTGCACTGTTATTATTGTTGTAGATCATATTTTTATTATATTTATTCTTCTACCATTTTTAATTTGAATGTTTTCATTTTTCATGAATGAAGTCATCTAGGAGTAAAAAGCAAGAAGTATTGCTATTCTGGTTTTGTGTGTTCTAAAACTTAAGAGTTTTTATGTGTCACTTGATTGCAAATTGTACAGTATTGCAAAATTTAATTTCTTGGAGTGATTGATTCAAAGTTGATTCAAAGCTCATAGTTTACTGTTTATCATGGCTTTGCTGTTTTCAAAAATGAGTGAACTATTCCCCTTGATTCTTTTGCAACTGGTTACAAAGAGCAGATAATTAGTATGTGGATTTAACAGCAACAAGATAAAATTCTGAGTTCTTAGATTAAAAAAAAATTGCATCTTTATACCTCTTTTCATAAAGTGTCAGTTATACTATTTTTTTTTAATTAAAAAAAAAGTCTGTCTTACAGATTAAAAAAAGAAAAAGTTTCCATTTTACCTGCTAATTGTATTCAAAGTTTCAAAGAACTTTTGATGTGTGTTTTAGCTGCCCATTACGTGGGTCTTCATACCTTTAGAAACATCTGCATTTTTCAATAAGCTCACATTGTAGCACTGCAAAACTTCTGGGGAGCTGTGACCTGTCACACAGCACCTCCCCTGCCCAGGCTGGTCCCTGACCTGCCATCAAAGGAAAGCTTTCTGCAGTCTGCTGTAGCACCACTCCTGCTGTGCAGAGCCTTCCTCTTCTAGGGAAAGCAGGATGGTGGGGTCTGCACATAGACTGGGACAAGACTTGAAATAACATGTGACATGAGTACTTCTAGGTCCTAGGGTGCACAAATAGCCTGTGATTTCCAAAATCTGTACACTGGACCCCTAGGAGTAACTGCACTTATTAATGGCAGTGTTAACAGTGTCTAAGAGTTTATACTTACATGTGTATGCAAATACACTTTATACAGCAGTTTTCATATGGCATCTTGGTCTCCCAGAGAGTGTCTTAGCTTATGCTTGCTTCTTGGGAGGTGTCATATCATTAGGAATTTTTTTTCTTGCTTATTCTGTGTTGTTAATTAATTTCTTGTTTTAGATATCTGTTTGTTTTACACAATCTAGAACGTTTTAAATAATAATCCTTATGTTTGGAAATTTTCCAGTTCTCTACAAAATGCTACAATTCCTGTATAAAGCTTTAGAGATACAAGGGATATTTTTTTCTGTGTGTGTATGTATACAAAGCAGAGGATTCTTTCCATTTAAATAACTATTAAGATAATGAGCAACTCTTTAGTAACTCTGAAGTTGTCAAAGAAAAATGCCTGAAAGATATGACAAAAATTTCTTGAAAAAGTCTCTTAGCATAGTGGAGAGCTAACAGCAAAACTGGATTACAGGATTTATGTTTATTAAACTAGGCCTTGTTTTTCCCTAATCAAAACTCCTGGCCTTGAAGAGTTGGCATTTCAGGATCTGTGGCTGGTACCTGTCTGCACCATAGTGCTTAAAGTGCTCTCAACATAAGTCCTCCTGTTTCCCCTGCCTCTCCCACAGGCAATAACACAAGATGTTAAATTGTGTGTTAGCATGGTTTTTCTCTCCTCATTCCCCTGAATAATTGAGAAGTGGCTCTATGTTCTAACTTAGAAGTTTCTATTAAGAGGGGAAAAAGAAAAACAATATTCTAAGATTTATCAGAAAATGTGGAAGTTATTCCTCTCTTAATCCATTCCCTTTTCTAATAGTGCAGATCAAGATGGAATAGATTCATGTTTTCTTTTTCTTCCTTCTGTTATAATTGCAGCTTTGAGGGAGTAAAATAATTATTCCTGCTTGACCTAGATGTTTCTGTATTTGTATGTAACAAAAAGAAGGCATAGTACTTATATTCCTCTGGGTACTTTTCAGTAGATATTTAGTTCACCTTTCTCTTCATGCTATCTTACATACTGAAATTGTGAGCTTCAGTTCTCTGCTTTACATTTTAATTGTATGTATGAGAAACTACATTGATAATCTAACATTCCTAAGTATAGCTCAGGAGCCTTGCAATACAGAAAATACTTTCAGTACCCATTCATTCTTACAGGGTTGGATCTTACATGTACCTTTCTTCTCTCCTATTTCTTTAAAGTGTTCTTGTGTTGTGAATTAAAAACAGACTTGCTTTAGAAAAAAAACAAAAACAACAACAAACCTCTGTAAATTTAGGTTCAACTGAGATTTGACCTGATTTTCCTAGAAATTATTCTCACTACCATCTTGAAATTCTCATTCATCTTGACTTGGCAGCTGATTTGATAGAGCATTTTAATAACTTTTCCCCAAACCCATGTTCTTTATGCCATTCTTTTTTTTTAGAGGTGAGCATCGTAGAAATATGTAATTCAGAAAGGTTGTATTCATGAGTGGTTACAAGGTGCCCAATACCTAGGTGGTATAGGATATAAAAAGTGTAATATAGAGTACCTTGCACATACTGCACTTTCCATGGGTAGAAGGAATTGGTTACAACATCCTAGAGTTCTGTTTAAATAAGAGGAGCTACTCCCTTCCTTCAGTGACACAAAAGTGGTATTGATAATGTAGGCCCAGAAGCATAAATCATATATTCAACAAAATAATTTACAATTATCAATGATTGCATCTATTGCTTAACTGTACTTAATGGCAGTCTAATTTTGGAAAATGTATTACCCACTTTAATTGTCTATAGTGAAGCCTTGGAAACAATTGCAGACTGCCAAGGATTTATTTTTTCACAGAATGATGATAATGATGATGCAATTTAATGGCTTCAGTACTGACAGTGTATATGCTTCCTATATCCAGTTCAAGAGCTGCTTAAGCTCATCTGTGAATCCCCTATAGAGAGTTAAATTCTCAAGACACATGTTAGATTTTCTGTAATTAATAATTAAAGTAGAGAGTACTATCAGGAGAAATCCCTTTCCTGAAGAAAACAGCTTTAATTTTTTGTATAATATCAATTTTATTCATTTGTTACTGGCAAAATTTTAAAGTTGTACAGAATATAAGTTCATAAGAGACATGATGAGAGGCTGACAGCCCTGTGGCAATACCACCATGATGTGTCAACCTAGCACAAGGAGAAAATTTTCAATCTCTTTGCTTATGACCAGGTCAATGACTAAAGCTACCCTTTGTATTAGAGAGGGTAGACAGTAGCCACAGTCAATAGTGTTTAGTCCTATTTTCTTCGATTGGAGTGTTCTATACAACTGGATTCTTCTATTAATAGTTAGATTTGCTCTTCAGAAAATAGAAGAAAAAAAAGATATTTCTGCTTTTTGATGGAATACCTTTGTGCAAAGGTTTTAATCTCTTTGAAAACTACTATCCAGAGGTTGTTAGAAAGATGTGGCCCTACAGTGTGTGCACCTCTTTCAGAAAAGGAAGGTCTTTGGTTGACCAACTGTTTTATTATTATTGAACTTGTACACCTCGTCGTTATTTTTTCCTTATATTTAGGAAACATGTAAGTTCTCCTGTTTAACTAGCTATGCAGCTCTGACTATATACTTAAGGTGTGTTCTAACAGTTTAAAAATATAATGGGTCAAAAAGTATAGGACTTTTTATCTAAGAGTTGTTTAAGTTCAGTGGCTCAGTTCAATATATTTGGCAAATAAATCAGACGCCTTTGCTGATTGGGGGAGAAAAGCTACTGGATTTTTTTTCCTTCTTTAGTTTTTAGATAGACTTAAGGCAGTTCAGGCTATTTTTGTGAATAAAATAAAAAAAAAAAATCTCTGCTTATTGAACATGTAATTTCCCAGCCTGTCTTTTTCAAACACTGTTGCAGTAAAACAAAGCACACCCCAGCGTAGTAATTCCCGTGTCAGGCTTATTAAATTTCAGCCACAGGAGAGTGAAGCTGTTTGTGTCTCAAGATGTAAACTTTGGCCTCAGCTTGCAGGACTGAGGCAGAAAGGAAGGCAGATTGAGGGAAAGTGGAATGAGTTCTAGTTCCGTTCTCAGTATCTTTTTATTATTATCCCATTACTGATATGGAAGAATGCAATGGTGGACTGAAATTTCTTGCACTCTTCAAGTCTCTGAACACATATTTTTTATTTCATTTAGTAGGATACACAGTTGTGTTTCGTGTAACTCTAAGCTGTCACACTCAAAACAGAATCATAACATAATATTTCCATTATGTCCAGAACCACTCTCTAGCAAAAGAAGATTCAGCCTCTCCCCTTTGAGATAGCTGAAAATATAACCTAATAGCTACTGTCAGAAAGTCTCCTTACAGCTTTCCATTTCTCCTGTAGTCCTCATGCGAATTGGGTTCACTGACATGTTAGTGAGATTCTCTCTCTGAACCTTTTTGTAATTACAGTATTCTTTCAGGATTGTAGGGTGAGTAAGTTTTATGTCTTCTTGTAAAACATCTCTGATACTTTTTTATTATTTTTCCCTGTTTTAAACAAGAGTGAGTAGTGTTTAGCTTAAATGGATTTTGATGTTTGAAGACCCTATGCTATTTTGAAGTTGTCATAATGTGCTGAAATAATACAAGGTCAGTTTGACCCAAGCATACGAGTTAAGATTTCTTGATCATCTCCTCTTTGCCAAGGAAATGACACTCTTAGAAAAGCTTTAAAAGCTAAAATAATTTCACTTGAAAGTTGGCACTGGGTCAAGAACTTCAGCCTTTAGGTACCTGACGTGTGCCAAACTTTAAATGTTTTCTGTGTCATTTCTACTACAATAAAATAATTGTGTGCAGTTGCTAAGATCTGATTATTGAGAGATGCCTCTATCCAAATTAAGGTGCAAGCAAGATCATATGGCAAAGTCAGTAGTATGGATTTATTTAACAGTGAAATGTGAGGTAGGGATATAAAGAAATAGAAGAGGGATAGACAGACAAAGCAGAATATAGTAACCACCTGTGGATCCAGCTGCCTCCCATTGCACCTTTTCACTCTGGGCTTTTTGGTGGTGAGGGTCCTGAGGTTGTTGAAAACCTATCCCTGTTTATACATTTTAGCAAACAAAGGAATTAATGCTCATTGGCTATATAGTTCTTCTCTTTTATTGGTTAAATGATTCCCTCACTTCTAATGGTAATTAATCCCACGCTCAGTCTTTCTGTGTTTTGAATCGGTGGGTTTCTTGAGTCAGTGGGTTCTGATCTCCCCCTGCCGGATTTAGTCTGTGCTGATTTTAAGTGTTGCTCACTTGGTTTTCCTATATCACTGTCCATTATCAGTGATCTGTTCTTCTCCTCCAGTTTTGTTTACCTCCCTCTAGTCTGAGATAACACTCAGACAATAGTACCACCTTTATCTTTTCTTAAGTTCTCATCAAGTGGCTTAATTTGCAGTCCAAGTTCCGGTAATCAATGCAGGTGTATTTGGGGGAGACACCTTCAGTGGTTGCAGACCAGCTTCTTTACAGTTTGCCACAATGGGCAAAGTTCTCCGATGGTAACAGTGTTTGAGACAGGCAACTATGATTTTTAGCTACTTAGAGCAGCCTAGGGGTTGATAAAGTTTTTGCAGATGAGTGTCCCTGGGGTGGTTTCAAACTGAGGTGATGTGAAATCCTTTCATAGGTATTTTACATCAGATGTTTAATTTTGAAATGTCTCTTCCATGTCTTACAGGAACTGTAGTTGATGCCCCATATTTGCATTTGTTTCTCAGACTTCCTAGTCAATCTGTGTCTGCCATATTAAGTAGAGATTTTATATGATGGGAGGTAGAAATTCTGAGCAATAATTTTCACAACAGAAGGCTAACTTAGAATATTCTGGTGAGATTTTCCACTTAATGAGAGCTAACCTAGTCTATTTTTAGTATGATTTTCTATACTAGTATTACTAGGTAGATTAAATCATCTATGCAGAGAGGCTAAAGCTTTTCAGCAAAATTTCAGATACATACTGGGAGGAAAACTGCAGGTCTTCAGCAGCAGGACTGAGAATTGGTGTGTAAATACTCATGAAGAAAATGAATGGTATTAAAAAGCAGTTACTGTGTAGTAAACTCTAAGTTTATTGAGGACTGTTGTTACAGAGACCTAGTAGTGATACAGTCTGACTGCACTTGAGTAGCAGACTGGCTTAATTTCCTGTGAATAGACATTCCTTTTGCCATATGTGGTGTTCTCAGTGCACAGCATCTGTTGTTCAGGTTCTGGAGTACAAATGGTACAGAAACACAAAAGCATTTTGTGTTGGATGGGACTATGAGCCTGATTTAGTGAAAGGTATCCCTGCCCCTGTCAGAGAGACTGGAATGGGTTGTATTTGAAAGGTCCCTTTCAACCCAAACCATTCTGTGGTTTATGTACCTATCTCTCAGTGGGTTCCATGGGGCTTAGTTAAAAGCTTCTATGGGCAAGTTTCATTTCATCCTGCCAATTATAAGCAAGTTGATTATATTCTAAAGCAAAATGCAGTCTTCCAGTATTTCTGTCCTTTGACCAATGGTGTTGGGAAACAAAAAGACCATCATCTGTGACAATTCTAACTTCGTGTGGTCCATCTCCGGGCTGCAGGTTGTATTTGATCTAAGACTCAGGACCTGCCTCTGGCTTACAGCCACATCTGGAGGCAGGAAGACTCTTGCTGTCATGTGAGGCTTTTCAGTACTCTGTGAGAATAGCCCTCTACTCTGATCCTCAGCCCCATGTGGGAGGTGAGGGCTGTAGACACGCATCTTCAGAGAAACCTATGCCTCACCTGTGTGAAAGTCCACTGCTTCATCATGTTGGAAGTTCCTTTCACTGTTACCTATATAAAGGGTTTGAGGTTTCTTCTACAGTTTTCAAACAAGCAATCATTGCAGCTCATAAAAAATAATTCTCAGTTTTCTGTATCACACTTTCCTCATGAGTCTCAAAGGTCTGGTTCTTTTTTATGTATTTTAGATTATAGTTAGTATAAAGAGTTCTTAGTATACAATTATTAAAGAATTATTGCAGTCAGGTCTTCTGCAATATTTCTGACACTGCAGTATTTCTGTATGTAGATAGTCAGTCATGATAAAATGTCCTCAGTCTTGGAAAATCAAGCTGTTTGATGATGTTTGATTTTCTGCTCTTGGTGTTATCACCACAGAGAAATTACTCCATCAACAGATTTACCTCAAAAATTTTAGGCACTCTTGGGTGGACAGAAGGGGTTATCTGTATTAATCTGTAGATGTCTGCACCTTTTCTGTGGTATTTTGCTTGACACATTGCCACCATTAAGTTTAGAACATTGTCCAAAGCCACAGTGGAAAAGTAATGGTTTTATTTTCTATTAAAGTCACTCTGTCTTTTGTAATGTTTCCACTGTTGAGGAAACAGACGTTTTGACAGTGTTACAGAAAGTGATTCAGAAACATATAACACTGAAAGTCAAATATCTTGAATTTGCAACTTGACCAAGTCTTAATATATGTATATAATCTCTTTTTCTGAGAATATATGTATATATTCTTAGAAAGATAAAAGCTTTCTTAGAATAAGGAAATTGGTATTAGGAGAGACCTTTGGTATACTAAAGAGAGTTTTCTCTATGGCCTCATTTTGTTGTGTTTCATTTTGAGGAAGGAATAAAGTTTCCTGACCCGTTTTTTTCCCCTTTCATAACTATTTTTTTCCACTGTTGCTCTCCTAGGTTGTGGGTTAAACAGAACAGCTCTGGGATATCTGTTCAAGGAAGGTTACATTCATTTCTTATAGATAGCTCTTCCCAGAGAAAATGTATATTTATTGCCTCTTTGTGGCAAGGTTTTGGTAGCGGAGGAGTGCGGTGGCTTCTGTGAAAAGATGCCAGAAGCTTCCCTGGTCTCCAACAGAGCCAGTGCCAGCCAGATCCAAGACTGACTTGCTGTGGCCGAGGCTGAGATCATCACTGACTGTGGAAGCATCTCTGGGATAACAGATTTAAGAAGGTGAAGAACACCTGATGAACAGCAGCAGCCAGGACAGAGGAGCTAGAATATGTGAGAGAAACATTGAGGTTCGTGAAGAAGGAGGGGGAGGACATGCTCCAGGTGCTGGAGGAGTCCTACTCCAGCAGAGGAAGGAGCAGCAGAGATTTTTGATGAACTGACCACAGCCCTTCATCCCTGTTCACCTGTGCTGCTGCAGGAGAGGAGGTAGAGAATTTAGGAATAAAGCTTGCCCAGGAAGAAGGGACAGGTGTAGAGGAAGGTTTTTTTAAGACTTGGTGTTATTTCTTATTCCCCTACTCTGGTATAATTTCCCCAAATTGTGTCTGTTTTGCTGGTGATGGTAACTGGTGGGTTATCTCTCCTTGCCCTCATCTCAACCCATGAATCTTTTGTTGTATTTTCTTTCCCTTGTCCAGCTGAGGAGGAAAATGACAGAGCAACTTGGGGCTTGGGTGGGTACCTGGCCAGGGCCAACCCACCAGACTCTTAATTAAGAAGATACAATTAGCTATACTTCTGCTGATTTTGATAACACAATGACTCGTTTAGTTTCATCTACCTTGTGTGGGTATGGTTTTATACAAGAGCCTTGGAACATCTCATTTCAAAACAATTTTTTAAACCTTGTTTTGCATTCCTTGGGCCAGTGAACTGCTGCTCTGCATTATCAGCAACATCTCAAGAAGAGAAGGTACCCTCTTGGCTAATTTTGTGCTATAAGCTGATAGGGTGTTCAGAGCTGGTGATTGCTCCTCTGGTTGAGGAGGACATTGCTTGTATAAATTTCCGTGGTATGGTAGCTCGTATACTAATGACAGTGTAACTATTGCCTGACTTCAGTCTCCCTACATATATTTTAAGAAGCTATCTCTGTAAACAGTAGATTTCCACCCAACAAGCAGGGTTTTGCAGGCACCACACCGTATCAACTGCTGTTTGCATAGTTCTATCTTTAATGGTTAAGGCCCTGTGTGAGAGCCTAGGAAAGCATATCAGGCATTTTCTATGAATCAATAGCTTTTCTATTTTTAAGCTCATGAGATGCTGTCACATAGATGATGCTTAATAAGTACAGTTTTAGAATATTTTGTATTAGGTTATGTATATTGCCTTTCTATTTCAAAGCTGGATTCCCTCATGCTCTGGAATTGAAATACAGACTTCTCTTTACGTTTTCATGTGCTATTTTGCATTGGTGCATTGCACTGCACATTGGACATATTTATGTACAGCTCCACATCAGGAGAGTTTGCATGCTTTATTCGTGAAGTGGTTCTTTCATTTCCCTGTGGCATTAAAGAAAGGATAAGGTGTATATGTGAATACAAGATAGCTTTAAGATATGTGTGCTGTATTAATGTAAACTAAAAGCCTTTTGAATTTGTTCAGAAGTTTCTTCCTATCCCCATAGAAGTACCATGTTTCTCTGCACATAAAATGAGAAATTGGCTTCCTGTGTACCTGCCACTGAAGAATTCTCCCAGTAATATAAGCCCACAGGGGCAAATATGTGATTCTCATTTGGGAAAAGTTTCATGCAGCTACTATTATTAGAGCATCAAACTTGCTTTCTTTTTAAACCTGGTAGCAGTAACTTGAATTTATGGTGGGATGTCTCATATCAGAGAAGGGCAGACTGACACACTGAGTTAGCCAGTAGGGGCATGTTTCTCTGGACTTAATAAAGTAATCACAATGTAACATGTTTGTCTACCTTGAAGAGTACTTATCCTAATATTCAAGTACACCAGAAAAAAGAAGTAGGTTTGCAAAAATTAAAGCTCCAAAATAGACTTATACCTTCTCCTTACTAAAATGAATAATGGATCTTTTCAGTGAGTTTTTCTAAGTGCTAATCAAAAATATAATGATTTACAAATCACTACTCAATTAAATTGGAAGCAGTAATTTTAATTTTCAGCAATTATAATATTTTTTATCTTTGGAAGTTATGGTTTATCAATCATGTAAAATGGTTTACTGAATAACTTGCTCTTTATAACTAGCATATGATTTTGAAGTAGCTTTATATGGTGCTTGATGTTTATTTTGATAGATACTTCACCTTCCTTTAACTTCCAGGGAACAATAAGATGAATTTAAGTGGCACTGATTACGAGAGGAGATCAGTCGAAAGGTACAAGACATGAATAGGGCAGCAGCATTTCCCTTGGTTTGGTGGTCCAGACTGCCTTGAGGTTCAGTCTGCCTGGTTGGGTACACCAGCCTTGATATTTAGGCATGGCTCAAATATTTCACTTGAGCATGTGTGAAACCAGTGCTTATTTCCTCCTGTGACAGTGAAGTGGGTGTGTCTATGATAAAATTAGATTTCCTTTTTCTTCCTAAACAAGTTCATGGAAGGAATGGGGGACTGCTACAGTAAAGGACAGAACATTCCTTTTCCTTGTGTTCTTTCAGTTCTAAGCATTTTGAACCACATTCCTTTAATGAGCTGTTAAGTCAAGAGGCTCCAGGTTGATTTGTATTCACTGGCTAGTACTCATCCTGAGTTTTATTTTTTTAAAGGACACTTTACCTGTAAAACACAGGTCTATACATACACTATATCTAAGTAAATATATAAAAATATATGTCTGTATGCTTTATGTATATACACGCACAAGCATATAAATGGTTTATCTGTAAAAAAAGTGTATATTTGTGTATAATATAATAGCATAACAAATGTCAGGGTATGTTAGAAAAACAGTCTCAGGCCCTTAGGATGGATTGAAAGACTGTTTTGTTTTCTGAGCTAGTGTTGTAAGACTTAGATTATTGTGCAAAAGGTAATTTCTGTTGCCTGTCTTCTTCATCTCTACTTTTACTGGGCTGCTGTAAGTGATTTTGAAGTCAGCTGTTAAGCTGCTGTTTTTTTTCTCCTGTTAGCCATCATGAGTAACCATAGTCATGCATTTTCAGACTAGCTTCCATCATAATGAAAGTGTGAATGGACGGATGTTGAGGGGGAAGTGCAAGACTGACCTTTTGACAAAAAATTGCAGGATAGTTGTCTACTATAGATTGTTTATTAAAAAACAAAATTCTGTTTGTTTGGCTAACTCAGGAGGCTTCACCTCTACTTTTTAAGTGATTCAGGGTGGTTTAAACTAATTTCTGCAATTTCAGACCTGTTTCAGGGATGGTTGTATACTTACTGCTGTTTTGCATTGCTTGTATTGGTTTTATCTGTCTATCTGTATCAACTGAACAGTGTTAAACATGGGATTTAAACACACCAATAGCAAAGCCACAGTAGTGGCAGATTTCCCATCAGAAACATTAGCTTTGTCTAGTCCAGAGTATCACATGTACAGTCATTGATCCTCATTTTGACTGCTGATACTGTAAGAGGAAAGTCGCAGATTCTCTCTGGAAGAAATAAGGGAGAAAAAAGAGTGGAGAATGAGTTATGCACAAACCTTTATTCGGTCACAGACTATTGCTCTCTCAGCGATCATTTTGTGTTTTGTGGTTTTTTGGGGTCTTTTTGGAGATGGAGCTGTAATTTATAAATTGTCGATAGTAATACCTTGACTTCTTCTTTGTCAGAGGAAGAGAAGATGTTCCATTCTCAGTTTGATGTTCAGAGGCCATTGGTTTCCCATCCTTTTCTCTTTTCCTGCTTACCAAAACCACCAGTAGCATCTCGCAGATTTGTAGATAGCCATGTGGCTTTTGTCTTGCCAGTGGTGCTTCCTAAACTTTGTGATAGTCCACATACCATTTGGAAATGTGTTGAATGGCCCACTGTTTGATACTCACATCCTCAGTTGCTCAGATCCACATATTTTAAGAACTGGTTCATTTGTGTAACTGAATGAGCTAAGAGCATGTACTGCCTGTGGATAGAGGTTGTAGAATGGCAAGATTGATGACAGATCTCTTTAGAGTACAGAGACTGAAAGCCATCCATTCCCTGGCTTTCTTGCAGTGCTGCAGCTCATTTTACTCCTGAGTCTCACAGGCCTGACACAACTGGTCAGAGAGCTGGTCAGCCATGTCTTCTGTGTACTTGGGAGAGGGAGAGGAAGCAGAACCGTGAGTACACGATTTTGCTGATACTGAAATAGGTGGGCATGAGGAACAGTGACTGTGCATGTGATACTCTGGACTAGACAAAACTAGTGTTTCTGATGGGAAATCTGTCACTATTTTGGCTTTGCCATGGTTTAAATCCCATGTTCTTTAACACTGTGCAGTTGATACAGTGGGAGAGTAAAAACACACAAAGGCCTGTTTTATATCTTAATCCAGAAATGAGAAAAAATATGAATGTTGTTACTATTACTCTCCATGTAGAGGAAATATCTAATCTTGGTTGGTCTCGTCCCAATTGCCCCCATTTCAGCTCTTATATAGATTTATTTGCAAGTTAACAGTTTATACTGTGCTAAATGCCACCAAATGAGTTGCAAAAAGCTAAGGAAAAATTCACACTTCTATAATTGTGTTCTGTTTTATAGTTATATTTATCCCTTGTACCCCAACTGAGCATTTCAGTAACTGGATTTTTTTTTATGCTGTTGCATGCTCTAAAGAGTTTATGGGAATAATGTGAAAGACTGAGAAAAGTAAAATCATGGACACCTATGTGTTCAGTCAGTATTCATGGTGACAAAATCTAATGCATTTTTTTCAGTCTTGGGCCAAAATGTTGATAAAAATTGCTGACTGTATTTAAATTTGGCT
The DNA here is from genome assembly GCA_013398075.1 of Notiomystis cincta. Lineage (NCBI taxonomy): Eukaryota > Metazoa > Chordata > Aves > Passeriformes > Notiomystidae > Notiomystis > Notiomystis cincta. The sequence continues at coordinate 56,037 of VZRX01013556.1, read as the reverse complement.
AAGTTGAGTACTGAAAATTATTCTCTTCTGCATTTGCCTCACAAAAAATCTGTTGCTTAACTTAAAATTCTTCTCTTTTGACCTCTTTTCTATCCCTTACCTAAATGAATAAGTAAGTAAATAAATAAATAAATAAATAAATAAATAAATAAATAAATAATCCTGCAGAGTTTAGTTGTCCAGAGTCTGATTTTGAATTATTGAAATATATTGAATGCACACAATTAAAACTCTGTTTAAGATGGTTTAGACTCCCAGCAGAAGGATCCATCATATGTGTATTTCATCTGGGAAACTTAATGCAAAATTGAGATGGGTTATTCAGAAAAAGAACTCCAAAATAATGACTAAGATGAGCTGTGTCTAAAAGGAGGTTTCATGCTCAATAATCTCATCTCCTTGATAAACTAGAGATTATTTTAGAATAACAATAACATAGTATTAAATTAGAAGGTGTAGAACCTTCTAAAAAATGAAGTTCTGTATTCATGAAATCATAATTTTCTGTCTGAAACTGTCTTTATGTGTAAGTGATAAAGATGAGGTTTAAATACTGTTTTGATGTTTGCTCTGCCCCCAGCCTAGGTAGAGCTGCACATCTAATTGTGACTCTGCAGCGATTCAAGCAGATCATGCACTCCAGATATTCTCTGTGCTGTGTTGCCAAGTGACCTGTAGGTCCTCCTGAATACGTCAGCATATTTTTGTGCCAGATCACAGACTGAGTAATCCAGTGTTTCCGCCATTTTTGTCACTTTATTTGTATTTATTGTGACTGGCTTTTGCACACTAAACAGCACTGGTAGAGTTGACTGTGCTTTTGTATAGAAGAAAGGTCACTATAAAAATGACTAGAAGATGATATGTGACTAGGGAATGAATATTACTTATTCCCTGTGAAATGTAGCAAGCAGATGGACGGTATGTTGTACTGATAATGTCCATGTAAAAGATATTTCAAGAGATGACAGCTAGAAATGAAAAAAAAATAAAAATTGAAACATTCATTTACTGGAAATCGCAGGAGCTAAGAATTCTTGCTTTTTCTTCCCATTATTAGAACAGGTCACTGCCACATATGTCTTGTGGTGTCCTTAGCTTGTATTCCTGATGGAGGCTAGGAGCTGGGGCTGGATTCACTTGCTGAAATTTGTGTGAGTATGAAACATTCAGGGTGCTCTAGGACATCTGGCTTCTCATGCCGTGAAGTGTGAGTCTTGCCCTTTTTAACATTAGATGTGTGTGGATGTCTTGGAAATACCAGAGTAAATACCAGTAGGTGCCTATAATTAGGCAACTTCTAATTCTTCTTGCTTGTTTCATTTCATCAATGGGTTTTATTCCTTTCCACCCCTGATTAATTATAGTTCAAAGACTTGGCTTACAAAACCTTCAACCATTCTTTCAAAGAGATCATTTTCACTCTGCCTTAAGTCATAGCGTTTGGACTCTGGACATCAACATAGTTGCAGTGAAAATCAATGTAATTTCAAGATTTGTGACCTTTTGTAAGATTCTACATATTTGTATTGCTTGAAAATCAACATGATTTGAATTTTCATGAGTAGATGACAGAAGCATGGATATGGACATTTTACTTGCTCAAATAGATATGTTTCACTACAGCACATGAATAAAATTCAGGGGTGGAAAGGAAAGAAGGCTCTGTGACATCCGTCTTGTTGGAGCATATACATTGCTTTGTGGGACTTAGATATATTTAAATTAAAATGTAGTATGCAAATGTGTTGACTAATTTGGGAGTATTCTGGTTCTTTTTTTGTGTGTTTTGTTTTGTTTCTCAGCACCTAGAAAACTATGTTCTAAGATCGTATGAATAAGTAAGTGTTTACCTGTTTTAATAGGTTTGACTCAAACTTGTTCATGAGTGCTCTTTCACTGACAAACTGCAACATTGCATAATTTTAGGTCTGCAGTCTGGACATCATTAAGCTTTTTTTTTAAGGAAAATAAGTAGAATTTCATTCAGCTATGTAATATTTAAAATGTGTGAGGCTATTAAAAGGAGTATATTTAGCTATAGAGTTGAACCTTTCACTTTCATATAGGTTAACATGTAATTATTGTAGAAACCCATAGGAAAATTTTCATGTTCTAGAAGTTTTTCTTTCCTTTCTTTGTTTTAATTCTGCTTAGCTTGATATGTACTATTAAATAGAATGAGGATTGATTTTAAGTTTCAAATTTATACTTAGGGTAAGAATTTTACATTCTTCAGGTAGTGAATCAGAGATATAGAAGAAAAAGTAGCTTGTAAAAAAACAAGAAAGTGAATTTAAAAAATTGTATTCTTAATTTACCCTCCTAGCTTGCAGAGAGTACCACCTGGCATTTTCAAGCAAACTGGAGGAATTTTTCTTCTTGTTCTTTTTTCTTTTCTCCTTCCTCATGTTAGCCAGCTTAACACTTTTCAGAGTCCATTTGCCTGTGTTTCTGCTGTGATACCTTTCCAGTGTGTTTGAAGGGTCTCCAAGAGCACTTGTAATTTTTTTCCTTTAAGTGTAGTTGTTTAAGGATCATTTACAAAGCCTAGTACAGGTAGGGGGGATATTTTTAAGGTAAGAGGTTTTTGTGAACCCTTTGCTGCTCTGTTAAGCACTCCAGACAAGGATGTTGGGTCTTAATCTGATCTTTTGGCTCAACATCCCCTCTCGTTATGCAAGGGAGACATGGACTAGAGCACTCTGGCAGGTGGCAGAGGATGTATTCTGCACTGCTGTTTGTTCACCCCGCGGTGAAATGGCCCCTGTGGTTCTCATTTGCTTTCAGATCAGAATTGTCTGCTGATCTCAGGACTACAGATTACCGTGGTGAAGCAGGGAGCATTCGTCAGGCTGCAGGGAATGTCTTGGTGTGTGTTGTAGCCATGGGCTCTGTGCTTCTTTCTTCAGACTGTTTTCTTCACAGTATCTTTATTAAAGCTTAATCACTCCTGCATAATTCTTATGTATTCAGAAAGTGATGCAATATCCACATGAATAATTTCACTATTTTACTATCTGCATTAGAAATATTTTTACATTGCAAAGGACGTGTTGATAAGTAAAGTCCCTAGTTTCTCTAAATAAATCTTATAAGAGCAATTCTTTTCTTCCCTTGCTTTTGCCTTTCATTGCTAAAGTGATAGTAATAAACATATCTTTAGAGATACAGAAGGCAGAGACATACATGAGAAGGAAATTAGAGCATGGTTAACAGCAGTAGCTGATGTTTCAGAGGAGACTATTTTAAAAGATAAACAGACTGGTAGAAAAGCCAATGTTGGAGATCTTTGCTGAAATGAAGACAAGAGCTGGAAGTACATTTGTCCCCATATTACTGTTAAAGTAAATGTTAATGACCTTATTTTACTAAAATTTGTTGGGGGAGGTGGGGAGCAAAAGACAAATTGTTTGTCTGTATTGAAAAAAAAAAGCTTTAAACCTAAAATTGTCTTTGACATGTAAGCTGATAGTATCACTGCCAAAATTCAGTCTGAAGTTTACTGTTATCTGAAATCCCCTGGAAATACAAGTGAGTGTGTTTTGCTTGAGTAATCCCGTGTAAATGCAGTGGTGCCAGCAGCACTGTAATAACGACCACAATGTCTTTGAAGGCACTCAGAAGCTTCGGCTCAAAGACACCCTTAAGTAATTTAATCTTTTTCCTTTTTTCAATTTACGTGTAATATGTAATGGCATCCTCCAAGTACCAGATTTCCTTCCTTCCTTTCTTTTCTTTCTCATGAAAAGCATAAATAGAGTATTTTTATTAAGATACTGCTTGCTAACTTGGATAGTAAAGAAAGGTGATAAAAGAGCAGGTCCAGATAGCTATTTGTTGAGACCCTAAGTTACCTTTTCTTAATGTAGAAATGACAGCTTGAAAAACCTGGGTATCTTTGAAGGTGATGGAAGAAGCTTTTGTTCCCTCCTGCAAATAAAGGGAAGCTTTTTATCCACTTTGCTACGTGTCCTCTGGCTCCTGAAGTTCATCCTCTGACCATCTATGTGGTCTGTTTGCAAGACCAGCTGCCTACCTGTTTGGACATAGGTTTAATTTTTAATTTTTTTTTTTTTTTTTTTTACAGATAGTGAGCGTCTCTATTCAGTAGTGTTTGAAGAGATCTGTGGGCGTTTTGGAAAGGCCTATACCTGGGATGTGAAATCCTTGGTTATGGGTAAGCAAGCCCCAGAAGCAGCAGAGACTATTATAGATGTTCTAGATCTTCCAATAACCAAAGAAGAGTTAATGCATGAAAGTAAAATAATGCAGGAGAAGATATTTCCTACTGCTGAGTTGATGCCAGGTATGTTTCTTTGCAGCATTTATAAACTCTTTATGTAATTATTTAAATGCTAATCAAGGTAGAAGTTTGCAGTCTGCCTTTCCACAAAGCAGTTGCTGTTACAGATTATGTTTCACTGCTCTTGTTTTAGAAAATTTACCTAATTCTACCTGTTTATTTACCTGTTTAAAAGTATATTGTACCTATTAAAGTTGACAGAATTTTTTTCCCTGTTTACTTGGAGCAAAGCTTTTCTTCATGTTTTAAAAGAGCAAAAAAGCCTAGATACATGTGCATGAATTCTGTTTGGTAAACTAGACATTCTTTATAATTGTTTTTGGCAGGTGTATTTTACCTGGCTATGAGTGTAGTCTGACTTTGTTAAGCACAGATGCATTTGCCTGCACATTTAAAAGTATGTGGGCCCATGGGTTCTTTTTGCTGGGACTAATCTCACCTGACCTGAAAACTGTAATTCAAGTACAGTGTCTGAGTGTGTCAGTGGAGAATGAGGATTTTTCAGGTTATCCTAAGACAGGTGAGTTTCCTTACCTTCTGAAGATACGTGTCTTTTACCAGTGATTGTGCAGGATGCTCAAGTGAGTGGCTTCAACCAGGTAACTCAAGATAAGTATGAAGATGAATTTTACCTGTAGTGTGAATGCATACTTTTGTATTCAATTACATTTAGATTTGAAATGCTTAGAGTGAAATCCTCAGCCATACAACACTATCAGTACCTAAAGCTGGGATTTCTGCTGACTTTATGTACAATGTTAAACTTTCTGGAGCAAATATCAATACTTTATGAAGCAAAAAAAAAACAGAAGGAGAGGACTATAAAAAAAGTATTAGAAGTGAAATAACTGCATGTCACTGTACATGTTTAACAGTTATCATTTTTTCTCTTTGAACATGTGCTCGTTTATTCTGACAATTTCTACAGCACATTAATATTTTAATTTTAGATGCTTTTTTATACCTAGTTTCATAATGCATTAAGATGAAAGTTAAAAATATATGATATGTTAGGAATAAATAACATGCAGTAAAAATAAAAGGTGTGATTTTTTTCAGTAGCTTAAAAAACTTTAGAATACTGTGTGTCTAACTTAGTTATCTCTCTTAGTTCTCTCTCTTAATGTCTTTTATATGCAAAATTTTTCAAATTACATCTCTCTCACTTACCAATCTACCTAAAACTGTAAGCCTAGTTAAACTTTCCAGAAAAACAAGAAAGTTGGATTGATGTGTTTCTGGTTTTCGTCTCAAGCTTCTGGGACTGACTTTTCAAATAGATCTTTTGCAAGCTAAACAAAAAAACCTCGTCTGGGTTTAGAAAATGCCAGATGAAAAGACTGGGTAAAATGTTAGATGGCACAGAGAAGAGTTGCTGTAAAGAAACAAAACGAGTAATTGATGCTATTAAGTGGATATTCTGTGCCTGCTGAAGACTGTGATAATGTGGCTGAACTGTCTTGAACAGAGTTAGAAAGGCAATGGAACAGATTAGCCAAAGGAAACATGAAGTTTTCTACTGTTGTGCCTTCAAAAAGTGAATTTTGGCTCACTGAAGCTGGACTATTATGGATGAAACAAGCAAAATTCAGACTAGGAAAGCAAGTAAACATCTTCATTATCACCAAAACTGTTCAATTGATTATCTTTTCAGTTCAGCTAAATACACATGATAACTTTTTTCAGCCTATATTCAAAGCAGAACTGGTGTGAACTAGAATACTTTATACTCAATAGCCATTGTGGAGAGCAAAGGCATCTTTGGCCACTAAAGTGATGTGGTCTGTATTTTACTTGGTCACAGCATATGGGATACAAACTGAATTGCTATGAATTTTGGGAAACAAGGTTGATAACAGCTAATAAGCTAGAGGAAAATGGCTCCATCTACTTACTGTTCAGTTTCTTTAAGAACTGTTCCCCATTTAACCAGATTTTTAAATCCGATTCTGTCTTTTTGTACCTTCTGAGGGTGTTTGTTAATGGATTGTGGATTTATTCTACTTGATGTTCTTGAATTAAGAATGGGCTTCTTGCATGTGCTGTGCGAGATGTAAGACTGTGGTAACATTTTGAGTTTACATCATTTGCTGACTAAACTGATCTGTCAGATGGTTACAGGTAAATACAGGAAAGTGAAAGTTAATTGTCATATCAACAATGTAAGATGACTTTAAAGTGCTGTGTCTCTGGTCATATTTTGACAGTTAATAGAGGTGAGGTTCTATTTTTCAATCAGTTTCTAAAGGTTGTCCGAAAAATTGGATTGAAATTCGATTTGGTGGAGAGCAGTGCTGAACAGTGACCAATGTTGTTTGAAAAAGTGACTCAAACAAAGTGGCACTTGTTTCTGGATGAGCTATGAACATGGTCTTGCCAAAGATGACAGCTCTGTAAATTCTTAAATCAAGTAAATGACAGGTGTGTCAGTGATGGTTAAGGATAGTGTGGAAATTGAATGAATATTTAATTGGCAAAGCAGTTCTTTGTCTGACAAGTTAGAAACCTGTCCTAGTTTCAGCTGAGATAGAGTTTATTTTCTTCTTAGTAGCAGGTGCAGTGCTGTGTTTTGGATTTAGTACAAGAATAAAGTTGATAACACACTGATGTTTAAGTAGTGCTTACCCCAAATCAAGGATTTTTCCTTTTCTCATACTTTCCCAGTGAATAGGTGCACAATAAGCCAGGAAGAAGCGTGGCCAGGATGGCTTATCTGAACTGGCCAGAGGGATCTTCCATACCATAGCACATCATGCCCAGTATATAAACTGGGGTTGTTACTCAGGAGAGGAACCAGTCATGGCTTGAGAGTGGGTTGGGCATCAGTCAACAGGTAGCGAGCAATTGTATTGTGCATCACTACTTCTTAGGTTTTATCTGTCTCTTCCCTCCTCCCTTTTGTTTTACAACTGGTAGTATTAATATTATCATTAATATTAATATCAAAGTATTAATATTACTTTGTTTTGATTATTAATCAAATCTGTTCTTACCTCAACTTACAAGTTACTTTTTCTCCTGATTCTTTTTCCCATCTCACCAGGGAGGACACGTGCACTAAGTGAGAAGCTGTGTGGCACTTAGTGTCCAGCTGGGGTTAAATCATGGCACAGGCTATATGACAGACATACATTAGTCTCAGAGTCATTAAAGACAGAATTTTGGTATTTCAATATGGCAAACAGACAAGCTTCAATACATCAGGCTGTGGTCAAAATACAAATTTCATCTAAGAAGAGATTACATCCATTTCTAATATGGAATTTTCTGGTAATTATTTGAGATTGTTTTCACAGTTAGATTTATTGTTAGTTCTGAAAGAATCTTAAGGAATGGTAATTTTGATTCAGTGGAGAAAGAAATTAATCCAAGATGACAATTGCAAAATGACAGGCCTGCCACTGTGCTGCTTTTCTAAATATTTCTGTCAGAGTACAGACATAGTTATCTACAAGAGTCATGTAGTGGGCTTTCAGTTTCTGCAAATACATTTTGCCCATTTCAAGGTTGCAGGGAAATGCATAGTCAGAAGATGAGGGAATGACAAGCAGAACAGAAGAAAACCATGTGTATGTATATTTACCTATATGTATGTAGGTGTGCTTTTGCATAAACCTAGAATATATACAGGTTGAGAAAAACTGAACTCTGAGTTATACAACTGTCAACAGTTGCTATAATCATGTCAGAATTACCAAATTACAGTTATTCTTTCACTGTAGTCTCTGTGTTTTGGTTCATCATCATTATCACAAAGCACAGGTCTTTAAGGATTGTGTGGCTGCGTATACCTTTCAGACATTTTCCATTCCTGGGTTGTTTTCATGATAACTGGGATTTAGTTGTTGCATCTCCTGTTCAACCAGTGCAGAATGTGATTTTTTCCAGTTCAAGTACATTTGACTGTCTCTTGCAGCCATGAGGAGATAATTTCATACCTCAATTTTAGTACCAAATGAAGCCAGTGAGAAAGCACAAAAAGATAAGAAAGGAAAACAGTTCAAATTTCAGTGGCAACTCAATCCAAATTTCTTTTTTTCTGGAACAGTTCCATTCAACCAGCAGTCTAGTTTGCTTAACTATTGCTTCCTTGATTCATGTTGTGCTCTTGACAGTTAAACAGACTTCCTGCCATGATATCTTTTCTTTTCCTTGCTGTTTTTGCTTTAATGGTAGGAAACTCCAGAGAGTCCATGCTGGGCTCAGTGATCCTGTAGCCCCTAGAGATCAGCCAATTAGTTGCAAACTCAGAATGGTGCTTCCTATTTGGCTGATATCAAACATTTGGCCTTTGGGACCAAAGGATTCCAACCCAAACATGAATTTATCAGGAAATCAGCAACACTTTGGTTTCCTTTAGTCTTTTTCTCAGCAGTAAATCTTTTCTTCCAGATATACACCAAACACTTCTTGGACAAGTAGCTTGTTTTGTGTAAAATTACAGCAAAATGAAGTGGACTTGAATATGAGTGTCTAAAGAGCTTTGATTTTGCTGCCCCAGAGGTCAGGTGTTTTCTGTTCTCATGCTGTGTGAGTAGAAAAGTAACTGTGCCTACACAGTGGTGAATGAAGAGCAGTGCTATGATAGATGACTATGAGGGAGTACTGAACATCTGTGAGAAAAGTGTGAAGGTGTATTTGACTATTGCCCTTTAACCTTCTTGTTGGCAGCATGGACAGGGGCACTGAGTGCACCCTTAGCAGATTGCTGATGATACTAGGCTGTGTGGCCCAGTCCACATGCTGAAGGGATTCCATCCAGAGGGACTTGGTCAGGCTTGAGAGATGTGTCGATGAAAACCTCATGAAGGTTAGCAAGGCCAAGTGCAAGGTCCTGCACCTAAGTTGAGGTAATCTCAAACACCAATACAGGGCACAGAATGGATTGAGAGCAGCCTTAAAAAAAGAGACTTGGGGGTGTTGATTGGCAAGCAGCTCTACACAACCTGGCAACTGTGAACTGAGCTGCCTGCATCCAAAGAAGCATGGCCAGCAGGTCAAGGGAGGTGATTCCGTCCCTCTACTCCGTTCTTCTTGAGGCCTCACCTGGAGTGCTACATCCATGTCTGAGGCACCCAGCATAAGAAGGATGTGCACCTGTTGAAATGTGTTCAGAGGAGGACCACAAAGATGATCAGAGGGATGAAGCATCTCTCCTTGAGGACTGACTGAGAAAATAGGGGTTGTTCAGCCCGGAGAAGAGAAGACTCAAGGGAGACCTTATAGCACCTTCCAGTATCTCACAAGAAATTTGGAGAAAGACTTTTTACAAGGACATGTTGTGACAGGATGAGAGGGAATGGCTTCAAACTGAAAGGAAGTAGATTTAGGTTAGATATTAGGAAGAAATTCTTTTTTGTGAGAGTGGTGAGGCACTGTAAAAGGTTGCCCAGAGAAGCTATGAATGTCCCATCCCTGGAAGTGTCCAAGGCCAGGCTGGATGGGGCTTTGAGCAACCTGACCTAGCAAAAGTTGTCCCTGCCCATGGCAGGGGGTTGGAACTAGATTATCTTTAAGGTCTTTTCCAATGCAAAACATTCTATGAATTTGTGGACAAACTACATGAAGAAAGAGTATGGCTACCAGTATAGTTCTTCCAACAAATATTTCAATGCATGGGTCTGAAAATCTGTTGATTAATACAGTGTTCTTGTAAAAAGGCTGTAGCCATGTTGTTTCTTCTTCAGAATATGCTGCATCTCATCTACAAGACTCTAGCAAGTGTACTTGTATTAGCATGGGCTACATGGTATAGAGAAGCTCCAAAAGTATAGAAGGAAAGGAGAAACCAACCATACGTGTACATCAGCAAAGGAAAAAAGAAAATGGATAAAAGAGGTAGCAGATTAACAGACTAGTCAAACATGATATGAAAATAAAAATTATTGTGTTTTTGAATGAGAGTAAGTAGTTCAGATTAAATAAATAATTGATTTACACCACACCAAACTACCCCTCCCAAGAAAGCACAAGCATATAAAGATACAATAAAATATATGTAGGAAAAGATCTGGTTGCCCATGAAATACAGTTTTTGTTCTCTGTTAAAAAGAATTTTGTAACATATTTCCATGCTCTATTTTATTTCAAACCACCATATTTCTTATCAAAAAAGTTTGTGAAGAAAATCTTTCCTTTGGCTTATAATTACAGTTGACAATAAAATAAATGTGACTAATAGTACTCATTATTACATGGTACAAAGGAAAGGGCTCTGTATGGTTTACTGAAATAAGGAAAATGAGTATCTTTTCAACAATGAAAATTAACTGGCCACCAAATTTATTGTTATTATAAAATATGGTCAAACAAGCATAGCACAGGAATGTAACTGGATCATTTACCAGATAACCAGTAACTACCTGTGGAGAGGGATAAGACAATCTGTAAAATGTCCTGAATATCTCACATTTTCTAAAATATTTTTGTAGTCCCCAAAACTATGTCAAAGAATGCCCAGTAGCAGTAGGTAATACTAAAGTTGTTACTTTAATCATAATTATTTGAGGCCCATGTGAGTAAAGGTTGTTGGACTCGATGATCCTCACAACTCGGCTTATTCTGTGAAATGAGAAGTAATGTTTTTTGTTAAACTAATTAGTGTGGAGAAGCTTTTGAACATAGTAAGTCATCTTCTTATCCGTTTTAAAATACCCATTTTCTATTTTGAGTTGTTTTCAGAGTTCACATGTGTTTACTTTCTAAAAAAAAACAATTATGAAGAGAAAGACACAGAATAATCGCTCTAAGTCTAGCCAAAGTTTTTATCAGTTCCATATATTCAGCCTTTAGCTTTCTGTAATAATTTATCTTGAACTTCCACTTGAATCTGAAGAATACACAGAATCTGGAAACTTCACAATGTAACCTGATTTAACTGACTACTTGGTGCTTGCATGTATAAGAAATATTTATAAGAAATATTTATGGTGTTTTATTTGTATGGGGGTATTATTATTAACTATCTTGAACTAAAGTAATCCTACATTAGTTTGTTTCTTAGATTATTAGATGTCTGACACTGTAATTGCTTTAATAAGGACAGTGATCATTTGGCAGAATATCAGATATTACTATATATGATGGTTCTCTCTTCCGGCCAGCTCAGAATGTTTTTCAACTAAATGTTTTATCTAAATTAGTTGTAAACTATAAAGAAATAATATGTATGATGGTTGGGGCAGATCTGAAAGCCCTGTGAGCTATTTGAATTTTGTTCAAGCGTGGGGAAATGTGGATATGTCTGATACATGTCCTTCCTAGCAGAACATGTTAGCTTTCAGATAAATTACGAGCAACAATACACGTACACATTTTCTATTTCTCTATTTCCTGTTGAATTTTTGGTTCTCTTTCTGAGATTGCATTGTGCATAAAATACTATTAATCAGAAATAAGATGTAATTGGTACCTAGGTGCCACTCAGGGAAGAACTAAACAGTGGCAAGAGTGGTATAGTGCACTGTGGTGTTTGTGAAAGGATATGCCACTGAAAATGCCACTGTTTGTTTATTCGACGCTTTCTCAGCCATGTAGGAGATCCTGTAATGTAATTTTGAAGCTTAATTTTCACAGAATCTACCTTATAAATTTTAGATGTTTAACTTATTATGGTCCTATTTGCAATGTATAATTTTTCTTGAAAGAAGGTCATGTGAAGTTCATTTTTAAGGGCTTTTTCTTACATAGCTTATGTTCATCTTTTTAGGATTGAGACATTAGAGAAGACAGGGGGCTGTCTGTGTAGGCCTGAGCATTTATGTGACCTTGCTCCTGCACTCTGTGCTGACAGTACACAAACCAGCTGTTTTCCTGAAGCTGGAAGACTGTAGGACTTTGGCTGTGTTTGTAAGACCATCAAACAGTGGATTTTCAGGCTAAGGTACTGTCAGAGCTTGCTGTGTGATTGTCTGTATGATGGTGTTGTTATTCCTCCAAATGAATCAACTGCAAACTGAACACCAGATATCGTTCAACTGGGGAACAGAGGAAACTGACATTAAGGTTCGGTCCTGAAGCAGCATGTATAATTCTCTCCCTTATCTCATGTGTTTTCCCAGTTTACCATGGAGATCACTTTCTTGTTTATCTTGAAAAACATTCTTATACACTACTGTAACATGTTCATAGACAAAAGTTTGGTTGGAGACTGACATTTGAAAAAAATAGAAGAGCTTTATAGTATTTCTTTTTTTATCTGAAAGCATTTCAAAAGACATAGATCTGAATCTGGACACACAAAAGTGATACAAGTTAAAAACAGTGTTTTGTTCAGGGATAAATAAATACAAGAAAAGGGATGGTAGAAAAACTTGAAATTATATCAAATAAAATGTAGCAAAACCATATGTGCTGTTCACTGTTCTAAAGTATTGTGCATGACACAGATCATGTTTGGATAAAGCTAGAAAGGAAAATAAAAATTCTCTTTGTTTTCCATCAATTTGAGTTAGTTTTCAAGACTTTCATCTTTTTAATTTTCACTTCATGATCAATAATGTCATTGGATTATAAAATGTGATAGCTTAAAAGGAATAATGTAGAAAATAGTGTTGTAATAGCATGTAAATAATTAGATAGGAATTCTCATTAGATCATTCTAGTGTAACATTCTTTGGTTTTCTGACCTCTTGGTGTACATGTTTGTATTAGTCAATTAGAAGGAAAATGTGAAGTTAGCCCAAGGGTCCTGTTGTTCGGTATAAATCTTATTTTTAGTTTGTCAGTTGAGCCAGTGTATTCATCACCATGATATCAGGTGAAACTAAAGAGAACAACACCATATCTAGAGTCTAATGGAGGAATTAAAGTTCCTTTTTAAAAAAAATAATATATATGCTTTTCTGCAAGTTTCAGGACAAAGAGCCGATCTCTCTATTTTTAATGTCCCTGTGGTCTCAGAAGAAATAGATCCTTTCTGTTGGGTTGTTTACTTTTTTTTACTCAAAGTCGGTAACTTCATTGACATTTGTGATTAATTGGGTTTTAAAGATGCCGACATTTAAAGTTGATCCTTCATCTTTGCAGCTTCTGTAACAAGACTGTGCCTACAATTCTTTTCATCTATTTTTCTGTGCAATAGTCACCAGTGTTTAACTATTGTAGTTAGTATATATTATGCTTCTGTGTCTGATCTAAAACTTCTTATTTAAATAGATAACATAAAGATGCAGTACTTACCTCTGACTGTCTGAAAACACGAGTATATTTGGAAATAAAGCATAGCAATGTGGGCTGTTTATTCCTAATTTTTTTTTAATAATTACTGGAAGAATTTATGTTGTTCTGCATAAGATATTTATTGCCTGTATGCCACATTTGGAGCGTATTCTTGTGCTGAAAAAACAGAGATCCTTATTTTTTCTGATCTTTCTTTAATTTTTATTCTTGCTGTATATGACTAAGCTCTCAAAAGGATAGGTGGAGGGTGGTCCCAGGAAGTCTAACAGAGGGGTCTCTCCTGGATGGACGGTATTTGATGCCTTACATGGTAGCTACAAATAAGTTAAAAGTTAGTGAGATCACAGGAATTTTCAGTATACTTTTTCACAGTCATTGAGTTTTGAGCTGGTTTGGTTTGACTGTCATTTGATTGAAAAATCTTTGTAGCTATGGAAGATAAAATGACATGGTATTTGTCAGGGGAAGTTTCTTACAGATCTTTAAAGCAGCTCCTCAATTCCCCTTCTGTTGATGTTTTCTGTAGAAAAAAGCATTAGAAAGCTACTAAGAAATTATCTTCTTAATGAAGAATTATATGCCAAATTAGTACAATAATTGTGTCAGTAATTTGATGTGGTGGTAAAGTGTCTAGAGCTAAACTGGTGGTAATTGATGCAAACAAAAATGGATTTTCCTGATCTATAGCTTTTACAGAGAGGAAAGCAAACCTAGAATGAAAATATTTTTCAGGTGCTAGTGTTTTGAGCTTGTCAAGTTATGCTAGCTATTCTTCCAAATGCAGTTTAATTTTTTTTTTCTGTGTAGCTGATTTTCCCTGTGCATTTTTTTCCTATTGTGCTCTATGTACATGTATGCAAATAATGTTGTTTTAAATGGCATATTCTTATTAAAGTGCATTTTCTGAATAATGTAAATATTTTCTCTCTGGAGATATTAGAGACAACTGCATTTTAGCTCACTTGTTGTGAGGGAAGCCAAAAGGAGCAATCAAACACAAATGCATACACATTTACACACTGAAGTCATGACATGTGCTTGGGGAATACAAGAGAGAACCCTGAAGAAATAACCTTTCTGCAACAGTGCTTTTCTGTGTCTGGCTGCCTCCAATAGAAACGTAGAATAAACATACCCAGTGAGAGATGAACTGAAGCTGTGATGTAGTGGGACTGAAGAAAATTAGCTATTTGAAAAGAGCACAAGTTTAGAGAAAACTAACCATATCATAGCAAGGGGTGGGGGAGATAGGAAGCATCTTCTGCTTATGTAATCTGTGGACTTCTTTATATTACTACACTTAGGCACAGTAGGCTTGCTAAACATTGCAAGTTATTAGATTCCTTTGAATGAATGCATTTTATTTTAGGGAAGACATGCTTATACTACTGCTTTACATTAAGGAATCTTAGTACTTCCATAAAAATTTAATATAGACTTACTTTACATTATTCAGAATGAAGATATAAACTATCTGGAATAAAAAGTTGGCTTGTATTTAACATCATATTTCAGTGAGAGGACATAATAGCATCATTTGGGAAAAAAAATGCACTTCCTTAGTATAGCCACTTAAGGGAGCATAAGGAAGGCTTTTAAATGGCTGATATATTGACCTTAGAGGAGCAGTAGTGCTTGCTATGTCTGTCCAACTCAAAATCTAACATTAGAGATGTGCATGTGTTTAAAGTTTAAGGCCATCTTCAAATACAAGCATGGAGCTGGAAATGTCAGTTATTAATTTTTTGATTAGATTCTGGAGAATAAATGAGAAATCTGCAGAGAGTCATACCTACAAGTCCTATTTCCAGATAGGTAGATTAGTTACTGCACCTATTCTCTAGTCTACACACTTTATTATCAGCAGTACTTACAACTTCTCAAAGTTGGGCATATGACTATGCTTGAGAAAAATGTATGGCAGATAACATGGTTGTTTATAGAGTTGAATGGCTGGATTACAAGAGAAATACAAATCAGAGATGCTGAGGTGGCAAAGGAAGAGTTGGAATGGTTTAAGAGATCAGACTTAACTATGACAGTGAATAGAAGGAAGGGAATAAGATTATTTTCATATAACCAGGCATGAAAAAAAAGGATAAGAATTTATGTAGTTGGAAGATGAAAACAGAATTGTGCTCACATTGTTTCAAAGAGCCAAAAGTCAACTGGAGTCTACTTGAACCTTATCTACCTGAAAGTAATATCCTGTGTCCGTACAGTTGGGATTAATGCCAAAAAGCACAGCTGAAATGATTTTACAGGGATGGAGGATTTTCTCTTGTGAATTGTTAAAGACCAGACATCCACACTTGTTCTTCATTAGATAATGCTAATGGTTTTGTCTAGGAGAGGTATCCAGCATTTAGAAAGCTTCAGCAAAGGGGCATTAAAATTGCTTCATAAGAGAAAACTCAAAACTTGCACCGAATAACAAAGTATATTTCCCTTTTACACACACTGTTGTTTTCACTGTTCACTGCATTAACCTTCCCTAGAAGACTGGATCAGATTGAAGCTTCGACCCATTAGGCTTGAGGTGTTCATTACTCTGGGTTCACAGCATCAATAGATAAAGCTCTGGTATTAACAACTGTGACTGACAGCTGCTCTCCTCTGCCCAGTGTTACTTGCTTTAGTAATTGCAAAAGAGAGAAACTGAGCTCTCTTAGGGGCTGGTTTGAGCCAGCTGGATACCTGCTTCAGAAATTAAAAGTGTGCAATCCAGCGAGAAGAATATATTTCTTTGTTTTGTTTGGTTTTGTTGTTGTTTTTTTTTTTTTCCAGGAGCATAACTGTATATGAAAGAAAATGTTCTCCCAAACTCTGAGTTTCAACTAATAAATGTACATAATGGGGAGACATTGCTTAATGAGTTTCTGGTAGGTCTCATTATGTAGTGATGTTAACTACATTTTTGACATATTTTGAGAAAAGCATTATTTAATAATAGGAAAGATGTGTGTATATATATATAACTTCCAGAATGTTCCATGATATTTGAGTGTAGAAGGAACATTTCAGATATAGCAAGAATTTTCTTTTACACTGACTGTTTGAAATAGGTTTATTACATTCATTAAGACAACATTGTTGAAGTATTGTTAAATGCTTTGTAATTGGGTATAAACATTAATACATACACATATATAAACCTAAAATGTATATATTTGTCTTACAGGGGTCAATAAGCTGATCCGTCATTTACACAAGCACAACATACCCATGGCTGTTGCCAGCAGCTCGAGTGAAGTGTCATTTCAGATGAAAACAACCAAACACAAAGACTTATTTGGTCTTTTTCATCATATTGTGTTGGGAGATGACCCTGAGTTGAAGCATGGCAAGCCACATCCTGATCCATTTTTAATTTGTGCAAAGAGATTTAACCCTCCTGCACCATCGGAGAAGGTAAGAGGGGGAGGGCACAAATTAAGTTTAGGAATTTCATGCTTGGGCTATATTCGGAATTTTTTTTAATGTGATAGATTCCTAGATTAATGTAAACATTATAAAAAGTCAGCAACCCCTGTTTTTAAAGATATTAGTGCTGTTGAAGAGAGAGATTTCCCCTCACTACATCTATAGTTTGTTATGCAGATTGCTCTGATTTGCTACATGGTAGCAGGCAGTAATAGCAAAGTGAGATGATTTTCTGCTTTATACATAAATCTGCAAGCTTAACTTCACTATTCAAAGTTTGGAAACAGTTATTTAAACATAGGTCAGTTTATTTTTCATACATTCATGGCTGATTTACCTCTTAAGTGTCAAAACATTAAATACAGTTTTTTGTGAAGAGGACATATATTTTTCCTAAGCTGTATCTTTCTGCTAGCAGTCTAAATCTCTGAGATCATAGTTCTTGTTTCTGATTTAAAACTATCAGTTGGAGATGTCTTTCTCAAATAGTAGATGTGTTTAGTTTTCCTGTCTTACATATAAAACTTTCCAAATTGTATTCTGAAATAGAAATCTGTAGGGAGAATATTTCACATATACTGAGAGTTAGTTAAAATAATATCTTCATTTTTATTTTAAATTAAATTGCCTTTATCCTTAGAATATTTTTTCTCACTTCTGTGTCCCAAATGGAACGTAAGTTCTGAAGTTTTGGAGTTGTATTATTGCAGAAAAATGCATTACATGCTAATTTTAAGGAAAAAAATTAGGTAGATTAGACTGTGATTGCTCGTCTCTCAATAGAATTATTGAGAAAAAAAGGCTACACAAAAACATATCGAATGATAAGCTAAGATTCCTCAGCCTTTCATACTTTAAATTCTCACCCAGAGTCTAAATGGTATTTTTGTTTCCTGGGAATGCAAAGTGAATTAGGTTTGATGCAGTGTGGTTTACTGTTGAATAGAGTTAACCAAACTGGGTTTGGATTTTGGTTTGGTTGGATTTTTTTTGTTGCAATTTCTCTTGGTGTTCTCTGTCTGAATCTACTTCCTTTGTAAGCTTGCATAGTCAGAAATGCTACACCAAATGTACATAACCAAGGAAATTGAATGTCAGCTGTGTTAATGGCAAATTAAACTATAATTTCGTGTGAGGAGCAGAACAGCAGCTTTCCCAAAACTCTTAGTTTATGTGGTTCTATTTCAGAAAACCCACAAGGTGGTACTTAAAAAGAACAAAACCATTAAAAAATAACCCAAAAAGCAAGCAACAAAACCAGTGAACCAGTGACACTGTGTAGATACTTGTAGTTGTTCCTTTAGTTGTGTTAGCATTGAAAAAAAAAAAGAAGAAATACTAGCATCTGTATTATCCTTAATATTTTTAAACTTTAAGGTATGTTGACAACAGTCACAGATTGTTTATAATAGTTTTGTATTTTTAATTTTGTTAACTTTTCTTTGAAGAAGATCATAGATGTTTTAATACATATTTTTTCCCCCATAAGAGGTTTACAGCATTAAATTCCCTTAGTGCAGATAATTCAGCTGAACTTTTGTTGCATCTACAAAAGTCACAGATGTTAAAGTGTGGGAAATTTGCACATGCACAGAATTCCCAAGAGGAAGGAAATGAAAATAGTACATGTGAAACTATCAAAACATTTGTGGCCAGTTGCAGTGTGATGGTGTCATCTGCAGTGTTTTGTCCCAGGCGGTGAACTAGAAGAGCTACAGGTCTGGATTTCATGCCAGCAATCATTAATGTGCAAGGTTGCAGCCAGGTATCAGGAGGTAAAGGTAATGTCTTCACAAGCAAGTAATTGGACTCAAGCAAAACAGGTTGTTAGAGCTTCATAGGTAGATCTTAGGCCCATACACCTGTGCTAGATACTATTTGAATGTTTTCTATTGGATTACTATGATCCCAGACTAATATAAAGTTCTTTGGAGCTTTATGTATTCTTAAGTATTGGAGGTTGCTTGATGAGTGCCTGGGGAGATGGTTGACTGGAGCTTCCTGCTAGAGCAACCAAGTACATACCAAAACTAGCCAGTGAAACAAACTATCGGGGAGCAAGTGAGAACTTTTTGCTTTGCTTCAAAACTTTGCTGCTGCTCTAAGCAAAAAATGCAATGTAGCATAGAAAACCAAATCCAGAATTTAGCTGTAGTGACATATCAGCCAGTGGCTATTGCTGTGCAGACATACTTCTGCAAGTAGACCACTATTTAAAGTAATATATAAAAGGATATGATATCTGCTTTATGGTCATTAAAGGATGTAATAAATATCCATCTTGAAATTTCTTAGATGTTAACCTTTTGATTTGCAGTCTTTGGCTAACTAGGAATTTAATAAGCATAATGATAAAAGGATAACACAGGAATTTCAAAAAATATACACACTGCAGATTCAGCCTAGGTCTTCTATCTTGTGCTGCATGAAGCATCATATGACCTTCCAACACTAGTAGTAGCAATGCACAGTCATATAAGTAATTAAATAAATCAGTCTAGTAATCAAAATATGATCTGGAAATTAAATACAAGAAATCTTGTATTTTTCTAAAGCTTATTTTTTAAAAATATATTCCAAATTCTGCTCTAAAATGCACAGATGAAACTTGTATGAAAACCATCTGGAACTGTACATGTGTAGAAACAATGTGTTCTTGAATATTATAGAAATTTCAGGCCACAATGTTCAAAACACTGTGTTCTTTTTCATACATTTTATTTAGATGATTGAAAAACAATTTTCATAGTATTATTTCTGTTTGGATTCTGGTCAGAGAATACTTACACAAAATGGACCCTAATAAATCCAGGGACCTTAATGGGATGCACCCTCAAGTGCTGAGAGATCTGAAAGATGTCATTGAAAGACCATTTTCCATAATCTCTGATCATGGCCACTGGGAGAAGTACTTGAAGGCTGGAGACAACTAATACTACTCCTGTCTTGAAGCCAGGCAAGAAGGGTGACCCAGAGAACTCCAGGCTTCTCAGCCTCATCTCGGTCCCTGGAAAAATATGATGGAACAAGTAATCCTGAAAACCGTTTCCAGGCACTACAAGGACAAGCAAACCATCAGGAGCAGTCAGTATGGCTACACCAAAGGAAAGTCATGCTTGACAAACTTGTTTAACTTCTTTGATGAAGTGACTGGCCTGGTGGACAGCGTGAGAGGGGTGGCTGTAGTCTACCTGAACTGCAGTAGTGCCTATGACACTCCCCCAAAAGATGTGGATGAGCAGACAGTGAGGTGGTTTGAAAACTGGCTGAGTGGTCAGGCCCAGAGAGTTGTGATCAGTGGCACAAGTCTAGTTGGGTGCCAGTGATCAGTGGTGTGCTCCAGGGGTGAGTACTGGGTACAGCCCTGTTTTATATCTTCTTTAGTGGTGTGCATGAATTAAGAGAATGCTCAAGAGGATTTTATTAATGTGTATGAATACCTGAAGAGAGACTGTAATGAAGGAGACAGACTTTTTTCAATGCTGCCCAGTGACAGAACCAGAGGCAGTGGACACAGACATACACAGGAGACTGTCTGAGCACAAGGAAACATTTGTTTTTGACTGGAGGTTGGCCAAGCACTTGCAAGGTTGCCCAGGGAGGTTGTGGAGATATTCAAAATTTATCTGAACACGGTCCTGTGCAACAGAGGAGGTTGAACCAGATGAGCTCTGGAGGTCCCTTCCAATCTTACTCATCCTGTGATTCAGTGATTAACTTCATAGATTTGTACTGGGAAAAAAATGAGGAAAAATAAATACTTTTCCTAAGCAGTATTTTTCTGTTCCACTTTAATTTATAGGGCTCACATTATTGAAAATCATGTTTTTGGAATTTGAAATACTAGAGTATTAATTTTTGATTTAAAAGAGTTTATAATAACTAGGCCATTTGTGTGTATTTCTATAATTTATACATATATATATTTATATATCAACTATAACTTTTTAATGCTATCTTGAAGAAGTTTTGTTTCATAATAACAAAAATGGTATGCAAATAAATTTATTTTAAATATGGCTCTGAATCTGAGCCATTCTGACATCCACATGCCAACAGTTATACATATTTCCTATATACTTCTGTCATCAAAGCCACACAGATAATTAACTTCCTGCTTACAGGTGTTGAAGGCTAAGGCATTTCTTTCCAGTATGTTGGTTGATTTGCCTATAGCTTTTCAGTAAAATAAAGGACCTTAGTAGTAGTTTAAAAGCAAATAAATCCACTTATATCCACTTTTTAAACAGAGGAATAGATTGTAGTAATACGAATGGTTACATCTCTCTTATGAAGAATCAGTCTGTTCTATTTAAAAAGTTCCAAATGATGTAAATCATTGCCTTAATTTAAAACATTATTTCTTTGCAGTTTCTTCCATTTCTAATTAATTAATTGATCCCATAGTTACAAATAATCTCTGTACCAAATCTAGAGAGAGCTCATTAAAATTTTTTCAGACTGATTAAATGGCATTAGGATTTATGAGTCTCAGTGGACATTTTGTCATAGAACGGAGAAGTTCAAAGAGAAATTTTCTGTGACTTTTTTGCTCTAGAAGGTGTAGTGAAAGAACAGTAGATTCAGAACATTATGACATTCAAATATTTTGTAATTTTATTCTGTATTGTACAACTAAAACAGGATAAAGAAGGTTGATTTAGCACTAACTGTGACCATCATTATTGTGAGCTTCTGTAAAAAAGGATGCTAAAACCTTTTTTTTTATTATCTCCTTCATTTTTTAACTTTTTCTACCGTTTTCCCCCATTCAACTCCACCATTTTTAGTGCATGCATGTAGTGTGTACGTTTTACTTACTATGGTTTTCAGATAAGCGGGTATTTAATTAGTGATGTTTCTCTTATTCCTTGTGTATACCTGGAGGTTGAATGTATTAGGAGTACTTTAATTAAAGTACAGAAATTACAGACGTGAACAACCATTCTAGGTGGTGCACTGAGCTGTAAATTGGAATCCCTGCTGTTGAAATAACATTTTATTTTAGTCACTGTAAATCTGTCCCTTTTTCATTTTATGAATTAATTGGCTTATGCTCTTTCCTGAATGTTTGCAATTCACAAATTTTTTTTTATTTTATAAATAAAAAAGGCATTAAATGTAAAATCACTAACATTTTTCAGCTTAGTTCAAATCTACATCAGTGGCTGTTTCTTCCACCTTGGCTCTAGTCCTTTGCACAGGCGTAGATTACCAATTTTTTCTCATCTGAAAGACCCTTCTAAATACCTGTTTATGATACAACCCATTCTGGATTACACAAGCCCTGCTGTCTTATCTCCTTGGACTGACAGTTCTTACCAGCTGTTTTAGCATATTGTTAGATACTTGTTTTTTCCAGTGGATATAACCTCTGATGGTAATGGTCAGAGTATACCTGACTTTTAAAGTGCTAGGCTGCATTCAGGAGGACAGATAAAAAAAGGTTGTAAGTGGTCACTGTTGTTCTTAGACAGTGTGGTCTGACACAGGCAGATACAGCACATGCCATGGCTGCTTATTATGAAGAGGGATCAGTGTTGCTCCACAACTCTTTCTGGCTGAAGGTGCATTTTGAGGCAGAAAGCATAATTTGGTCTTTCTTCTCAGAAGCCACTGGACTTTCTTGTCTGTACTGATGTATTGTGGTTCATTGATGAGGTAAATTCTTTTCTTATTTGTTGATGCCGGATCCAGTGTAGCCCTGTGGTTAGTAGACTGAGTGAAGGTCTGGGATGTTTGAGTGTTTCAGGGGTGTGTGTTTTCTTGTTGCCCCTCATCTGCAAGGTTGTACTTTGTCAGTGTTCTGTTAGCCTTGCATCCTGTGCTACAGAGTGACTCCAAACACTGCAGAGGAGATTCTGCCATGGCAGAAGTGGGTGGTGGTGGGGAAGGTACACCCTGGGACGTGGTAGGACAGCTGAGCAAGTGATTCAGTGCCACAAGAGGTTGAAACCACTGCTCCTGAGTACACACACTTTGCTTAAGTGTTTTGCAGCAAAAGCAGAGTTCACTCCCTTAATAGATTTAGATTACATAGGTTTCACCCTTACTGTATATAGAGTGATTAAAAAGTCAGTTAAGGCTGTCCCAGCATTTGTGTGTTTAACCCAGATTAGTTTAGTTCTGTTCTGTAAAACATGCACTGATGTGTTGAAAGTGGATAGCAGATGAAATCTGAAAGGGTGTATCTATGGACTTGGGAACAGAACATTTCAACTTGTCTGCCTTCTAACCCAAGAGGAGGTGCTAAGTCCAAGGAACCTTCCTTTTTCTGATTTTTGTAGCTTTTTTTGAGAAATGGGTTTTTTTGCTTTTATGTATACATCCAAAATTGCCCAGTCTCAACAGCTTGTGTCTTTTTATCAGGAACTAAAAATGTCGAGTTAGTCTTTTGTAAAGCATAATTGAAAAAGTAGTTCTAGCACATTTCTACACTGCCAAGAAAAATTCTCCATAAAGAACATAA
Organism: Notiomystis cincta; assembly: GCA_013398075.1. NCBI lineage: Eukaryota > Metazoa > Chordata > Aves > Passeriformes > Notiomystidae > Notiomystis > Notiomystis cincta. The sequence continues at coordinate 32,659 of VZRX01013556.1, read as the reverse complement.
CAGCAATCTGGGACTTCTGTTATCTTTTTAAAGCAGATAGAAGATCTTGAGTTTTATCCTTGTCTTGTCCACTGTGTGGACTACTTCCTAAAAAAAATGGAGGAAAACATCTTTTTATGCACTTTTGAACCTGAGAAATTGTCTCCCAACCTTTGGGCTTCCTTTGGAATTGTCCCAGTTACCACACAATACATCAGCTCTTTTCTCAGAAAGGTTCTTGGCTAGAACTTTTTCCTGAATTCCTGAAGCCTTTACTTTTCTTGTTCTGTAGTGTGACTGAAGGCATTACTAGATGGCAAGTTGTTTTTTGACTATTTTATATATCTTGCTGGACTGGTTCTTGAATTCCTGCTATTATGAGTACTGCAAAATAATAAACAGCATAACTTTTTTTATGGGTTCTTCTCCCTGATGGAGAAGCTATTGATTTCAGACAAACATTGGAGAAACTGAAAGTAATAAATTACTAATAAATCATACTTTTAAATTGTGTACTGAACAATTCAAAGTAATTAGGTATTGAACAATATAGTTTTATGTGTTAAGACCTCCATCTTGAAGCATTTCTGGAAGCTTTACAGCTTGGGACACAAAGATACAGCACTCCAGTGGAATGTACTTTTATTGTGATGTACTGTTGAACAGCCTGTTGGATGAATCCTCAGCTGCTGCATAGTCTAAGCATGTAGCCCTTACTTTTGTCTCCCAGGCTGGATGATGAAGTCTGTCCTTAGGAAGCTTGCCTTCCAGCTGTAGAGAAAGAACGTGAGGTCTTTCACCACATCTCACAGTCCAGGACTTCTGAAGATCTACTTGTCACAACCCACTGGTAGAGAGTGTGATGTTGGTTGTAGGTTCTTGTCAGGTGGAACAAAGGCACTGGACCACGTGCTGGGGAACTCATGTTTTATTATACAATCTTCTTAATTGTGGCAACCAGCCAGTGCTTACACTCAAAAGGTATTGGTTAACACGCCTTTAAATTCTTATAACACGTTTCCACAAAAAGTATCAGCTAACAAGGCCTTAGTTTTGTGCAGTACACTTCACAGCTTCCACAAATAACTCTTCAGAAGGTGCTGGCTCACAAACAAGCCACCACACCACTACACAAAGGTATTGAGTTGGGGTAGGGGGATTAGGGGGATTGAGCACAAGTCTGAAAGGGGAGCAGGAAGTTGGCTCAGGACAGCACTGCCCTGCCTCCATAGGACCCTGTCCTCTGATCACCTTTCCTGTAGCAATATTCTGAATATTTGAGACAAAACATGCTTAGGTCTGGTCTTCTACACTACTGTACACAGCCATCTTTTCCCTAAATTCATTATAGGCCACTATTTTATACTTAGAAGATAATTAAAAGTAGAGATTTTGTTTGTTTGTTTGTTTGTTTGTTTGTTTGTTTGTTTGTTTGTTTGTTTGTTTGCTTGTTTGTTTGTTTGTTTGTTTGTTTGTTTTTCAGGGTTTTTTTTTCAGTTATCATGTTCTCAGTTCCTGTGGTTGACTTATTTCCTCCCTTTTCTTCTGAAGCATGTGTACTTCTGTGTTCACACATGCACTCACCCACTTTCCCAGCCTACCCCTCCCCATACTGGCAGTCTTTATTATATATTTGTGGAAGAAAAATGAGATGTTGCATGGCTTGCAAGTAATTTAACTTTTAAGTGTTCCAGGCATTGCCCTTGTTACTGCAGTGGATGTTTATTAATGGATGTATTTGTCTTATGGAGATGAAAAAAGTCATTGAAATTCCATGCAAAAAGTAACCTGGTCAAGGTTTGCTTTCACTTAAGGTATCTTAATGATTAGAAGAGGAAAGAAGGATTATAATTAGTTCTTAGTCTTTGGGGTACTCTACTTGGGGGGGTGGAGAGGTAAGAATACTTTTTTTTTCCTTGCATTTGTCTTGATAATGTATCAAGTAGCTGCTAAGGGACTTGATGAAATGTGATGCAGAATAATAAATTATGCTCTGCAGCCTTCTTTGCTTCTACGTGAGTTGAGTGTGTAAGCACAAAGAGACTGGTGCACCTCCAAATTCAAAAAGCATTATATTCAGATTAGCAGGTCACTGGAGATGCTTTGCTAATTGTTTTAGGGAACTCATTATGGGTATTATCACATATTAATTATGCATGGTAAGTAGGAAAAAAGAGGGGGAAAATCCTTGTTTTATGATAACTTGCTCGCTGAGTTATCTTTTCTTTCTTTCAAGACCTTGAGCGTTTTCTTAGAGATGCCAAACAGCAGTCATTGAATAATTAGATTTCAATTAACAAGAATTTTCACAAAAAATGTTTTTAATGTCTTTGGAGTTACAGCAAGCATAAATAAATCCTCTTTCAGTAAGATCTAGTGCACTGATCCTCTCTGTATCTGGGGTTACCTTTGTAATCACCCAGAGCTTGTTGTAACAGTGGTTTTCAACAGTTTCAGGACAAAGAATGAAAGAAAGAAATGCATTGTTGGCAATATTTTTTGGTTGCTTCTCTGTAAATTACTGTGATGGGGAAACCTCTGAAAACCTTTGAAAGACTATGGTCAGTTATGCGTTGTTTTAATGCACTAAGGCTAGGGAATGGTGAGTTTATTTATTTGCTGTTTGTTTGTTTAAATTACTTGTTCTTTGTGGAGATGTGGTTGTAGGCAATTTTTAGAGAGCTGGTATTACATGATAGAGTTCTTCTTATTCTGTTGTGTGATAAAGAATTTGTAAGAGTCTGTCTTTTTGGCATGGTTGCAGAAAACCTACATACAGAACCATCAATTAACACTGGTAAATTATTTATAGTATAAACAGGGCAAAGCTTTTTGCTCAGACTGATTGCTGCATCACAAAATAAGTGCACTTAGAAAGTGATTACAAAGTGTACTCCCTAAAGCAGTATTGGAGATTTTTTTTTTCATTATTATTGTGGTAGTTGTTATAAAGATAAAATACCTTGTAGTATACAAAAAACCTGAAGACATGAAGATTTGTCTGCTAAAAAAGGATGCTTAACATTTCCATTTCAGTACCTTTTTATCTTAGAATAATAGCATAATTCAAAGCCAAGAAGGAAATGGTTCGAGTTAAACTTCAGTAAGAGTGAAGTGATACTGATTTAAAGTAGAATACCATTCCAAGTGGTGGTAGAAATGCTGCCCTCCTAGTCTATTAAAAAAAAAAAAAGTTTTTAATTTTTGTCTAAATTATACTAAATATAGGAATTGCAGTTCATGCTCAGATTCAGGGTCCAGCTTATTTGGTACCATCTCTGATGACAGCTAATAATCACAACTTAATAATCACCTTTTAGCTAGAGGGGATTAATTTATCCACTTAATTCTGTTGCTCCCATATCAAGTTGTTTTTAACAAAAATACACACAAAAAAAAAAAGGCTCTAGTAACCCTTCCACAAGACCTGTGGTTTTGCTTGATACTGATGTGTGCCTGGGACAATGAATTCTGTATATGTTGCATATGTTCCAGTGTCAACTTTTTATATGTTATGAGTGAGAAAGATAAGAAGTAATTGATCTGCCACTCAGTATTGTAAAAGCTGCTTGTCACATCCCTTTTTATTTTTTGCTCCATAAATTAAGCTCTTTAGAGTCTGTTCAAAACCTCACCATCAGAAAGGGTTGTGTCTGGGATTTTTTGTGGGGGTGGGGGCAGTGACATGGTTGTTTGTTTGGGTTTTTTCTCTTCATAAGCATTCTGATTGCATTTCTTCAGACTCTTCCTATCAAAAATGATTTAACATAAAATAATGTCTGTGGGGTATAGTAAACAGAGCATTCCAGATGAGATCATTTTATATGTGAATATAAACAGTATCGCCCAAATTCTAAGTTTTCTCTGAGCTGATCACTCGAGTTCTGAGTGTTTACTGAGCTGTCTACAGTGATGTCCAGTACTTAAACCAAATGTTAGAAAATGTATATGTCATTTATTTTCTTCCAGCTAATGTGTACTGCCACACTTCTTGACCATTTTATTTCATTTGACACTTGACTGCCCAGTATACTACTTTGTCACTCCTAAGTTCTTACAGATGTTATCTCAGATGACCTACAAAACTTTGTGTTATCAGCAGATTTTACCAAATATAGAGATAAGGATTAATAGTCAATACATGCCTGAATAGCACCAGAATTATTTTAAAATACAACTGCCACTATTTTCTAAGATTGTGGCATGGTAATGGAGATGGCTTTTGATGTTAGTAACTCCTTCACTTCATAAGTTAGGTGCTTTGAAGCCTCAAGGTTTTACTGACTAGCAAAAACCAGTTGACGAGATTTCATCCATTGCTGAAAATATCTTCTGTCACAGAACACATTTTCCTCCATTAGGAAATTGTCTTCTTTCTCTTGAACAGGCACCTGTTCACAGTGATCTGTTCAGTTTGTCTCCAGAACATATTACTGCATCCTGTAGCTCAGACTGAAGACATTAGAGATTGGTCCTGAACTTCAGAACTATTACAGACTCAAAATAATACTGATTCAAAAAAGTGCCATGGGCAAAAAAGCATAACAGTATGTAACTTATCTTACTGCCTTTCACTTTCAATAATGCAGTTATCTCAAGTAAATTAAAACAGAACCTTTCATACTGCAAAGAATGATCATGTATCTGAGATAGAATGCATTTGCTATCTTTAGATTAGCTATGATATATCATTTGAAGACTGATATCAGTAGTGAGTTTTTAAATTTCCAGGCAAAAAATTTTCATTGAGAATTTTTTTTTTTAAATTTCAGCAAAAAATGTTTGCGATTTTTTTAAGATGTTCCTCAGAAAATAATATTTTTGCAATTATAGTAATAACAATGGTCATATGATGATTCCATGAAGAGTTATATTGTGTAGAGGAGGTTTGAAGTTTAGAAAGGTGGAATTTCTGTAGTCAGGTGTTGTAGATGCCAGGAATAAAACTATGACTCTTCCATACTATGACCATTACTGCATCTGGGAATGCTTCCCTGGTTTCCTGATGTTTGTGTGCTGCTCAGTGTGGTCATCATATTTACATTTAAGTACACATTAAACCATGAGGGGATAAAAAGCATCATATTCATAATGCTGGATCACAGGCGTGGAGTCCCCTCTGGACAACTTGGAGCACTATGAAATAAATGTAAACATCTAAGACTACAGGAAGTATGGATGTAGCTCATAGAAACTAACCACCATACACACACTGATTGGCATTTATTTAATGAACACTGTGGCTATTTTAGTGAACAAGATTCCAATTTCTTATTTTAGATGGCAAGCAAGTAATGCCCCTCAAGTCTCTTCAAAGTTAAAGAGTTAACAGAGGTCATTCCTGATAGAAATAAGAAGTAAATCACCTCTGCTTTCAGCTGTGTTCTCTGCTGCCCTGGTCCAACAAGGAGCCAAAGCGAGACAAATTTTAGTTAATAGCCCAGCAATAAGAAAGGGAGGAAGAAGAGCATGTACTTGAAATGAGTTGCTGATGATTCCTGAAAGAGAGTGTATTTTTAAATATACTGCTGGAGAAGGATGAAGAATGTAGGCATGAAGATTGTACAAGGCACAGAGGTCACCATGATATAAGACATGCAGCTGAAAGTGGGAGAAAGAGATAAAGAATGCAATTAAGTGAAAGGATAGAAGATGTCTAGGGAGTAGAAGGAAATAAAAGCAAGACATAAGTAATTGTGGGTAAGATAATATAGGGCCTTGAAGGTGAAAATGAAAACTTGAATTTGTAACTGCACTAAATAATCTATATACATTCCTTATAAATCATAAAGAGTTAATAGTGTGCAATAGCCCATTTATCCTTACAGCTTTCTCAAGCATTTTTTAGGGAGTGTATATGAAGAGTGAGGAAATAGTCTATAAGTTAATGATGTATATACTGAAATAGTAAAAGCATTTACTTTTTTGAGGCTAAGCATTCTGTCTCAAGAGGATTGGTAGATGATGTGACAGGCCTAACATTATAGCAGAAACTCTTCAATAGGATGCTACATGTCTAAATTTAAAATCTCATGAAGATAGTGGAAAGAAGAGTCAGCTGCAAATGTGCACTTTGGCATGTGTAAAAGTAAAGAAGTTTTCTTTAGAAACACTGATGTCAAAGTTTCATCTTCTATTCTAGTATTGCATTAACTAGTAATTCTGAAGTGTTTGGAGAATTTATTACTGTCCCTTTCTCCTGTAATTTGATTTTTTTTCTTATCATCTTAGCAATCAGTTGAAGAGCAAGTATGCCTGAAAGATGGTTGTTGACTTTGAGTAGGCTGGTGGAAGACTGTTTTAGTGATATCTTTGTATTTAAAGCTCCTCTTTACAGCTGATGTTACTAAATGACAGCCTTAATTTTCTTTAAGATGATTAATATTTAGTGGAGTAACTTCCTTGTTTTTCTGAATTTGTTTAAATAATACAGTGCTAATGAATGGTGAATAAAATGTTCCATAAGTCAAATAGTTAGAAAAGGCCTTCTGTGTAGTTTCTCTCAGAAATTTTGAAATGTGTCTATTATTTGCTAGAACAATTCAGTATCACCAGATTTCACACCATTTTTAAAAATCTGTCAGTTGAGTCCTTAGCTTCTCTGTCTGAGTTGAGTATGTGATCTGGCTTTGTGTAAAGTGATTACGAGTAAGAGCTTCAGGCTCAATGTCAGTCCAAGGATGAAGAAATCTATCACAGAATGCTGTATTTTAATAAAAGGATTTCGGTTACTCAGCAGTATAAAGACATAATAATGCTTGTGACATGCTGTGGTGTATTGCTTTAGGATCAAACTGAACATTGGAATAATAGCAGCATTGAGAAGAAAGGAAAAATAGGATGTCTGATTTGAGCATCTCTTTTTCTTCTATTGATTTCTATATTTAGTGCAGTGTATGGCATGTCAGGCCCTGGTTATGAAGACCTGTAAAAGAAACTACTTAGATTCCTGGTCTTGCATGTTAGGAATCAGGCAGCATGTGATGCACAAACTTGCATAGAATTGGATAGATCCTAAGGAAGATCTGCTACTGGATGCAGATGTTGGGGTTTGTGTTAAAAGCTTGTTTGCGGACCCACAAAAGAGAGAGGTGACAGCAGGTGGGGCATCCCAAATCACACCTTCCCAGCAATTCCCACACTTTCACAGAAGTCATCATCCCATCAGGTGCCTATCTCCATATGGTCAGGGCAGCACAGAGTCCTGAAGGTAGACAGCAGCCCAGATTAAGGACTCAGAGGGAGAGACATCCTGTTCAGTCCCTGCCAGGACTGTCCCAGAAGCACTATCAAGGTGAGTCAATCCTTGATCAGTCCTTTTGGACTGAGGGGAGATGCTGCCTAGGGCATGGCACTCAGTATAGGATACAGAGGAAGAGAATTTGGGGTTCGATCAGGATTTATTACAGGGAAATAGAGGGTTAGGAGGATAAAAAACATTTGATGTATAAATAGGTGACAACCTCGTCTGGCCATGCACAGCTCCTTACCAGTGCAGCTTGTCATCCTGTGTTAGCAAATTACACTTCTAACTCTCCCAGGCTGAAGGGCATCTGGGCTGTGGTCTCTTGAGTGTGGGGAGCTGGAACCAGACCTGGGCAGAGGCCCATGTGTCCATGGTGCCAGTGGGTGGAGCGAGTATGGATTTGGGTGCTGGCAACTGGGCAAAATGAGGTGCCAGCCCCCAGCTTGGGACTGCAGGTCACAGGGGCCCAACCCAGGCATCTGCAGAGCCGGTGGCCAGGCTGAGTGCAAGCATGTGAGCACTAGAGAAGAGGCAGCTGAGCAACCCTGTGGGTCCTTAGGAGTGCTGAGTATAACTGCATTGATCTGTGTGTCTAGCCTTATATAGAGAGATGTATATTTATTTATTTATGTGTTGCTAGTTCTTGCTGGGAGATATGAGCTCAGCCTTGCTACTGTTTGGGCTGGGGGCACAGAGCTGTGGCTACCTCCCCTTTGTCAGGCTGTTAGATGAGGCTCTCTCCTCAAACAGCAGTAACCCGTTCCCTAGCATCACACTGCTCTCTATAAAGGGAGACTAGATAACCTGACTGTGTTCCAGGTAGGTATCATGCTCCTTCGGTTTCAGTCTCCTAATAAATCCCCTCCTTTCTAAATATCTCTCAGAGCCATTTGAGCTGAGTTGCATGGCCAAAAATATGCAAAGCAAACAGAGCTGTGCCCCTATTCTGTTTCCCCTTCCCCTCTCATCCATGTTTCCCAAAGGTGGGGGATGTTTCTTTTCAGTTGAGGTAGTCACTGTAAAAATCTGTTTTAATTTCTAACTTAATGCTTTTTGTATATTTGTGCAAATAAGTTTGTAAATACTTCTTTCTTTTTCACTTCGAATTTCTCTCACTACCATGCTTTCCTTCTTGCTTCAAGAGAAGGAAAAGGAATAGATTGTTTAAAGAGAATCTGGGCTTTCTGTTTACAGAGCAATAAATGTTTTGAAATGAACTGCAGTTATATATGTTGTAAAATTGCTTTTGTTTGACAGGTTAATAAATCTTAGTCAAAGGTTTGAATGACTAGAGATATTAAAAGCCTGTGTTGCCTGACACAACCAAACAAGCCGACCGTCTTTTTGCATTTCTTTATAAACACAGCAAAGGGCTCAGTATTATTTCAGTTGACCATAGCTCTCATTTTATTTGCAAAGCCTTTGTCTATGGATCTTCCACACAATTTGTTCTTTTGGCTTTTTCTGGTGGGTTTTGTTTGTTTGTTTTTTTGGTGTGGAAAGCATAAACCAAAATCACCTTAATTGGCAAATGTTTAAAATGCTGTACTTCTTCAACAAGTACAGATGTTCATGGTGCAGACACCTTCTGTTAACTTTTTCAGCTATGAATAAGCCTAAGAATTTCAGAGAATTTAAATCAGTCTTTCCAAACCTACACCTATGTTGATTTTGTGGGTTCATCTGATATGCCACTTTTATGCATAGACATATGAGACAAATCTACCCTATATTCACCCTATAGAAAGGATCCTTCCAGCAGCTGGATTTAGGTACTCAGTTGTCCCTGGATCCCAGCCTTGTGCTTCCATCATTCCACAGAGTGTCTCCTGTGCACACACAGACAGATCTCTTGGACAGCCCCTGATGCCACAGTCTTTACAGCAGCTAGCCAAGGCTGCCCTGTGCCTACCCTGTCCTTCCAAGAGCCAAGACTGACTCTGCTCTTGCCCATGGGGTCATGCCTGGCTTCCAGGACACTTCACCCACTTGCCAGCTACTCCAGCATGCTCTTTGCTAGCCCTCACACCCTCAGTTGCACACCCGTCCTCACTGCAGGTGCTGCACTGTGGGCACGTGGACTCCTCGTCCCGTGGCAAGACTGACACTGAGACCTCCATGCACACGTGTGTGCACAAGAGTAAGCCCTTGCCCAGGAAAACCATTAAAAATTGAGTTTAATTGGAGGAGACAGGACAAACTACACAGACTAATGCAGAAATGGCCAAGAGCAGATGGCCTCTACTCACACCCCACCAGCCCCTTGTGTCTCACATTCCCACAGGGTGCCCTGAGCCATGGAGCTTCTCCTGTTGGCCTGTCTGTGTGGGTCTGGCCTTGTGGCACCAGGAGTGGCCGAGCCAGGGCCTCACAGGGCTGCTGGGGCTCATCGTGCCCCATCAGGTAGCACAGGAATGAGCTTCTGGTATGCTTATGGCTGCTGTGGTGTGTCTGGGAGCAGCTGGACAGGGTATTTCAGGCTTCTCCACCCACCCTTGCTGTTCCTGCCATTCTCCTTCCTCTGTGCAGTTGTATCCCATGAACTAATGTGTGTGTGCATATATGTATGTGCTTCTGCACATGAAAATGTACAGATCCCTCTCTGTAGAAACTTGGCAATTTTCAATGCCTTTGTTCCATACGTGGTCTTTGGACTTAGTAGTAATATGATGTTTTATAACCACAGAATATTGGGAAGGAAAGACTTATTAATTAAGGTCAACCTACCTGAACTGTGTTCCTTTACTTCTAGGAAGGTAGTTAGGAAGACAACCAAAGCAGAGAGAGAAACTTTTTTAGTTTATAGGGAAAGTAGGAAAACATGAAGAGAACTTTGGCTGGAAGCCTGCGTCACTACCTCTGAAAAGCACAAGAACATCTGATTGAAAAAAGCATTTTGAGTATCATGAGCAACATCTTTGCTTTTCATCAAGGTGCAAGATACTGGGTATCTATGTGAGCTAGCTCAAAAGGACAATTGTCACTTGATTTTGTAAGATTTTCTTCTTGTTTCTTTTGGTAACAAAGTTAAAATGTGACCTAGTTGAGCTTATAATAACAGTATTTCTAGACAGAGTAATTGTTTCTTCCCAGTTTTAATCCATCATCTTGATAGCCAGTAGAACTACCTGTTAAATTCCTATTTTTGTTGTCAGTGAGGAGACTGTTCTCTATTGTCTTTAAAAGTACTAAAGTGGTTTTTTTTGCAGAAGTGTGGCCAGTGGAGAAAATAGAATTTTTAGTGTCTTTTCTCACGCTGTTCTGCTTGCTACGACCAGAACTTACAAACCTTTGAAGACTATGAAACAGGTTCTTTTAGCCACTCCTTCAAGATCTGCAGACCCCAAACATAAATCCCAGAGTCAGTCTTTATGTGTAGATGAGATTTTCAGTCCTCAGTCTTTAGACATATTTGCTATTTGATTTATCAATTTTCTACATTCAATAATGAATCTTACCTATAGCTCACTAGAAGCAGCTGGTATAAATTAGCAGAGACTTGAAATATAATAGAAACCACTACAACTTCTGATAAAAACAAAAGGAGAAAAAAATACCACCAGAGACATTTCCTGTGTGCTGAATCACAAAGTTTGAGATCCTCTTTTGCTTGTTCATCTGACAGGCAGCCTGTCCTCTTTTATTTTTTGTGGTCACAGCATATTTTACCTGGTAGCCAGAACATATAATTCAGTGGACTGTGTGGCAGTGATACTTTGTCACCTTGACACACCTGCTGAAGTGTGGTTTCCCTAGGGAATCCTTATATAATATGTGGCTGCTGAAGCTCTGAGTTATCAGTAAAATGCTGCTTGTAGCACTCAGCTGCTTTTCAGTTTTTCCAGATTCTTGGCAATATCTTGGCATCTATTTCTGAACTGATTGTTTTACTGTATTAGAGGTACTTTCTTTCAGGTCATGTGTTGTGATGGTTAGAGCAATGTAAAATCACTCTTTCTAGTATGCTATGGTAGTCTAATCAATATATAAACACACATAATTTATTTTTTAAATAGAAGAAAAGAAGGATGGACTGTGCTTAAGCAGAGACGACTCAGATGTTTTTCCCAAACAAGTGTGTGTTTTAAGCACATTAACTCTCATTCAGGTGCTTCTCTGTAATTTGACTGCAGGCATTTGTAGAGAAGGCAATTTGTCTTTGACTTAACTGTGAAAAAATGTGTTTGTATCAGTATTGGGGTGACTGAGACACTTCCTAATGGAGTGTTTTATATTCCCATCATAGGTTTTCTAATAGTTACATAGCAATAAGTTTCGTCTGTATTTTTTGCACGTTTGTCATTCAGACCTTTAAAATTAAAAGTTCCATTACAGTGCCATCTGTCTCTGCACCAGTGAGTTTAGCTGCACACTTCTGAACAGGAAAGAAAACCTAATTGATTTCCTGTGGTCAGAAAAAAAGGTAATTGCAATGTCTGGTGGACACTGAGTTGACCATGAGCCAGCAATGTACCATTGCAGCAAAGGTGGCTGATGAGGAGTAGTCTTGCCAGCAGATTGAGGAATTGATCCTGTCCCTCTTCTCAGCACTGATGAGGCCATACCTGGAAAATACTGGGCGCAGTTCTGCACTTCCCAATACAAGAGACATATTGAGCTACTGGAGGGAGTCCAGCAAAGGGACACTGAGATAATTAAGCAAGTCACATTTGAGGAAAGGCAAAGTGAACTGGGACTGCTTAGCTTGGAGAAGACAATGATTAGGGAAACATTAACATAAGTACCTGAAGGGAGAATGCAAAGAGCCAGGCACTTTTTAGTGATGCCCAATGACAGAACCAGAGGCAATGGACACACACTGAAAGACAGGAGGTTCCCTCTGAGCATCAGGAAACACCCTGAGGGTGACTGAGCACCGTTGCAGGTTACCTAGAGAGGCGTCAGAGTCTCGCTCCTTGGAGATATTCAGACAACGTTTGGATCTTGTCCTGGGCCGTAGGTGTCCCTGCTTGAGCAGGGGGTTGGCCCAGGTGTCCTTCAGAGGTTCTTTGCAATCTCAGTGATGGAAGCACAGAATATTTTGAGTTGGAATGGACCCGCAAGGAGCATGAGTCCAGCTCTTAAGGGAATGGCCCTACAGGGATCAAACCCACAACCCTGGCATTATTAAGACCGTGCTCTAACCAGCCATCCTGGAATCGTGTGATTCTGAGTCCATACAATACTTATATATCATTTGCATATCTTCTGTATATATATGTATATTATGTGGGGTTCATTACATAGCAATAAGTAATTAATAATTACCTAGCAAAGTAATGTAGCAGCAAGCTTTTGAGTAACAATTCAAACAGCCTCAGAGAAGTAGACACAAATGGGAAATCAGCCCTCATCCCTTTTCTAAAGACTCACTCAAACTGTTGAAGCTCAGAATATGCAAGATACTTCACATCAGCAGATTCATAAGTGGTGATTCTTACTTTTAATGTAAAATCATTATTGTCTTGGATGAACAAGTAGTTTTCACTTAAGCATATGGCCTGATGAAGTGTTTTGAGGACTTTGCCCATAAGGTTTGTTTTACAGGCAAATACGTGGTAGTTTTCCTTTTGAATCACTCTGCCATCTGTCAGCTTTATACCCTGTTGAATCTAAACATTATTAGTGGTTGAAATATACAGAATGGGAGGAGTTTTTAAATAAAAATGCTATTAAGAAAAGCTGATAAGAACCCAGATACTGATGAATTTGTTTCTTTGAAGAGCTGAGTACCTGAAACAAGTTACTCAAGGCAGAAGTTGTGTGACAAGCATAGTAACTAGTTGCTGATACCATGGCTGATATTCCCAAACTAATGTTCATGTTAAGCCAGTGTCATGGCTCTGTTAGTTACTGATCTAATATATATCTTAAACTGAATAAGCCTTAAGCCAGAGAGAGAGAGACTGTTTGTATGGAGACCATATATACACCATGTATTTATCCACATGTATATACACACAGAGTTAAATAAGCATTTTTCTATTTTTGTTCGTTGTTGACTCTGATGCATCCATTTATATTTTGTATCCCTTATTCCTTTATGACCTATTACTCTTCCTGTAAGCATGCCTGAGTCAAAATAAGAACTGAGAGCCTTTGGTTGAAGTGACTGTTAGCGTTCTCTTATCTGGTAGAGCTGGTCTAATAGAAAAATAGGCACAACTTGATAACTGTCATCAATGCATTTCAAAAAGTGTTTCTATCCAGTATTTAAAATAGCTAGATCATATTAGGGGAATTTTGACAAGAGCATGTTGAAATATTTTGAAATTAAGACTTAACTTTCTACATGTGAATTAATTGGAAGAGTATATTAATTTTCTTATTTACAGAAATATTTGGGCTTGGAATTTACAGTAGAAAGAAATTTTCTACAGGAGCAGTCTATTTTAATGATTGATTCACATAAAACCGCTTGATATTCACTGGCCTTCCTTCTCTGCATTTTTCATAGCTTGAAATACCTAGGTAACTATTCCTTCCCTAAAATAAACAAAGGAAACTGATAAAATCAAGCTAGAGAATAATGTGAAAAACACAACTTCTCTACTGAAATCTTAAAAACAAAAACAAAAAATTACTCTTTTTTAAACTTTT
>VZRX01013556.1:0-18753 GCA_013398075.1 Notiomystis cincta | reverse complement strand
TTTTTTTTTTTTTTTTTTTTACCAATAATAATTGTATTGATCTAGTAGAACTTGTGTGCACTTACAGTTAATCCCTCATTCAGGGTTAGGAGAGTGGTTCCATTTAATTAATTATTTCTCATAATAAGTAGTTCAAAAAGGGTATATCATACATAGTATATGTAGAAATATAGGGTTCAATAATTCTTTTACTTTTGGTGGTAGATTTTACATCCTTTAGAAATAGTATATTTAGCACACAGAAATAATTTCTCAGGTAAAGAAAATTATGTAAGAAATTTTGCATTCTGAGCTCCATTTGCTTGCAGAGTCAAAGCAGCTTTGCAAACTAAGAGGCTGAGAAATCGTCTTTTGAAATCACAAGGGCAGTTACTTAAATAGATCTGGTTATTGATGTAATGAGGCTTTTCATTTCAGATGTGATATTTTTAGGTTGCTGTAAAGGTAGGAATTATGACATTCCTAACCATAGCCCAATGCCCACAGTTGGGCTACTGGTGAAAGAACACATTCATAAATCTTTGCCCATCTGTTCTGTGGTCTTACACATAAAATCAGCTTTACCAGACATGCCAGATATAGTAGGTTGAAGGGATGAACCTGTATGATTCAAATACTGCTCAATAGGAACATTTATATTCCTCTTAACTTTAGGAGTTTATATTTTTTCCAGCTGAATTTTGTACATTCTTCTCCACTTTCCTCTGAAAATCTGTATCAAGAAGAGAGAATTGCCATTTTTAATGTATTTATTTTCCTGTAATTGAAATATGTAGAAAATAATCATTAGAATTTGTTAGTATTTTGTTTGTTTTATTTAAAAGTGGTAGTTTCTGATTTTGTGCTTTGACTTCTATGCTAATAATCTTAAATATTCTCTGCAATAACTTTCAGCTTTGAATTTTGAAAGAAAGGCTCTTTTCTTCCTGATCAGGAAGAGTTAAATTGTAACACAGCTGTATCTCGCCAAGTCACTCCAGACTGGTGGCAATCTCGTGTTCAGTTCAATGAGAAGCTTGAACTGAATAGAAAAAAAAGATCTTTTCCATGAAGTTTTTGCACTCCCGGTGAAAACCTGTTTAAAGGTTAATCCCTCTTCTCACCCTTTCTCTCTTTATTGAAGAAATTAGGAAATGACTTTATGTCTGAAGCATATGTGAGCTGTTATTAACACTTCTGTCAAAGATTATGCCATAATTAAATAATGTTTAGATCAAATTAATTTAAATTTCACTATGCAGGCTAATCTTCCTCTGTGGGAAAATAACAATAGTCAAGGAGACATTATAAAACAAAAACAAAACTGTTGCCAAAATAGATTTTTGCCCCATGAGAATCAAGTGCCTTCTACAGCACCTGCTGAGGCAGTTCTAGGCAACTTTTGGTGTCCAGTTACACAAACCAAACAGAAAGGGAACCTGTTCTGCAGCCTGCACAAACCTTTGGGTTTGTCCACATTCCCTGTGGCAAAAAGTTCATTGCTGTTATTCAGAAAATACTTTAGGTGCCTACTTCCAATTTCAGTTTGAGATTTAAATTTGAAAGTATCAAAACAGTTCCTCCTTTGGATGTATCTGTTTCATATCACTGATATATTTGCTCATGAGATGAGTCCAGCCTCTTCTCTAAGGTGCAGATTGATCATGCAGTAGGCAACAGACACAAGAAATTCCTAGAGTTTTGGAAAACGATTTTCACTATAGGGTTTCACCATACGGTTTTCTGTATGGGAACAGATATCCAGGAAGAATGTGGAATCTGTATACTTGAAAGTGCTCAAAGCTCACCTGGCCAAGGAGCTGAGCAGCCTGCTTTGGCTGGACATATGTTGAATAGGGTGTTTCCAAATGGCCTTCAGGCATCCCTCTCAGTGTATTTTGTCCTACAGTTCTGAGCTCTGTGTGCAAGGTGCATTGCTTCAATGTGTTGTGTATTACATGTCAAGGAAGTCAGTGGGTTTGATAAAGATAATTCTCTGTGGAAAGAAAGCACAAATTAACTATTTCATTGTACAGAATTACTTTTTAGGCTAACTTTAGAGAAAAGTGACATAAAACTCCAGCATCTTATGCAATATGAGTTGCCTCAGTATAGAACATCTTGAGTATTTGCCTTGTGTTCTCCATAAAAGAACAATACTCTTCTATGGCTAATCCAAGCCGCAGTTGATTGAGTTAGATTTTTGCTGCCAGGATAATTGGACACTGTTTCAGAAATGCCTGGGAATTTCTTGAAGCCTGTAACACAAGTTACCATACAAATTCCCAGTGTGCTGTCCTCTAAACACACAGTGCTCTGTGAAAAGAGTGCTCCAGCCGTCCGGAATGATCAGAGTAACCCCGCATGTAAATGTGACCTTCTCCCTGCCTCACAGAGCCACTGTGTCTAGGGCTGACTGTCACTCACAGAAACACTTTCTTTCATTTGATCAAGTCTTGAATACAAGCAAAAATATGAAGTTTTTCCTCCTTCTTCCCCATCCAAACCATTGTATTTCTTCTGGCCTTCCTTGAGATAACGTTCTGTGAACCGGTTTGTGTGAGAGGAACTGCTGGTGTGGGCTGAAATGTAAAGTGGCATTTATGTAAGAGCTAGAAACACAGAGTAATCTAATTATGTGCAGATGTAACACATTTCCTTATTTTTTTTCTTTTTTGAAATTATGATAATGATTTTTGGTTTTGTAAGTTTTATGGTAAATAATTTAATTCATGTATTGGTCTTCAACATACTCCTAGTAGTGAGTTAATAAAAACCTGAATTAAAAAGCATATGTGCATGTAATTTCCAAACAGTTCTTAATATGAATCATTGAATCATAAAGAATGGTGGCTGTAGTTAGTATTCTGAATACTCTGGTGTTTAATTCATTTGATTTTAAGTTTCCAGCTTTTTTATTTGTTTGTTGTAGCTTTTAAAAACATCTTGGCTTACTCCTCATTTTCCTCAATGGAACTAAGTCGTGGGGCTGTAAGCTGCATTACTTTCTTAGCAGCATATTTAATATGATTCTCTTATCCCTGGCTGGCCAAATTGGCACATGTCCTTAAAATAAAATGAAATGTAATTCATTATTGTATTGGGATTTTTCCCAACTATTTCTGGAAGGAGTGTAAATCCAAAGATTCGGAGAGAAATAACAATCACATTATTTCATTATTGTTTTTTTGTTAATTCATCAGCGAATTAACACAGTAGGAGACCAAAACTGCAGATATTGCAGCTGCTTAAAATGTAGTTATTCAATAATGTTTAAGTAACTCTAATGGTAAATGGGTCACCCAGAAATACATTTTCCTCTTCTTCCCAGGTATTTGGAAAACCAAAACATAGGAAAGAAGAAAAAACATAAATTGAGCTAAAAAATAGCCCAGCATCTGTGTTATGACATGTTAAAATTGTTGTTTCCTTTCTCTTTTTGTGAATTTCCACCACTTCCAATAAATGACAAACAGCACCTTTTCAGTATCTCAGCATTTTGTATGGGATATGAATGGGGTTGTATTCTGTGTTGTATTTTGAATTATATTATGGTTCTTGAAAATTTCTGAGTCTCTCACATGACTAGCACAGTTGGTTAGTACTGGAATTATTTTGAAAATCTAAAAAAAATTTAACAAGGAAATATAATAAAAGTTGTTGAACAAACCACAAACCATGATTGCTGTGGTAATATCTTTCAGACTGATAATTTCTTTCTTAGATACTACTTAGTTCTGAATTTTAACCATACAGTATGGGCTAGTTTTTCACAAAGAAAAAAGAAAAAATACTTCTGGCAAGTCAGCAAGTTACCTGTAGAAATGAAAGGCCTGAGCACTTTCTGGTTTACAGAAATCAAAAGTGTGTCATTTTGATATCCATGTGACCGGGCTGTACTTGGTGAATTTTTTCCTTCAGCCTGTCTTGGGGCTTTTTTTAGAGATATGATTAAATTTGAATTAGTCCTTAAACGCTTATAGAAGATTGCATTGTGCACATATACATAAATAAATATATAAGGGTACCAAATATTTCTGCAGTGCAAATATACAAATAACTCATCATGCTTTTGACCAATTGATTTGATTATGAAGGGGGAAAACATCAAATAAAAATAAAGAAGTTACAGAGTATAAGATATAATCCATAAGAAGCCCAAAACATAGTATGTCACATTCTGATACCAAATGTTTCTGTGTCATTTGAGGACAGATGATGAAAACTTTCTTTTCATTCTTTCTTTACAGAACAATAGATGGTAGTATTAAATTTTCAGATGAATTCTGTGTGTATAAATCACAGCATCTTTAGTCTCATCCTTCAGTCTGTTTTAGAGCTGATATAGTAATGTCATATGTGGTCAAAGATACTTGTTTGATAAGCACTCCCTCTGCATATATATTACCTTCACAGGTTTTCCAAAATCTTAGTTTCAAAACTGATTTTAATCTTTTATCCTTACAGGCTTCTTGATTTTCACTAATAGCAATAACACTTTTGGATATCCCTGTTAGTCACATAATTATTCCATCCAGACTTTTGCAGTATATAGGTTAGAGAGGGCCTGCTGTACATACCAAGAGCCTAACTAACAGTCTTTTCTTATATTCTTATATTTCATGCAGGAGGATGAGGTAATGAGGTGCTGCAGTGATATTATTTCTTCCTTTGGTTAAGTGATTAATTTTTCTTTTTCTAGATTCATAGAGTGAAATATAAATTAATATACTTTGCTACTTTACTTTTTAAAGCATTTAGTTCATTCCAAAGTGAGAACTGACCTATATTAGTATGACCCTTTGAGAGATCTCATAGCACTAGTATTGATCAGTGACACAAGTTTTAGAAATAATGCAGAGAAGCAGCCAGAATCTCAGCTGAAGTCTGTATAAATCTCATCTGTCTCTCAGTTGGAGTGATGCTGATGTTGCAATACTTATGTAAAATGGGAAAAAGCTTGGCTGCTTTTATATCTCTAAATTTAGCGTGTGGGTGGTCCAGGACAATGAAGAGTTTATAACGTCTCTATGTATTAATAAATCCATTCTGTGTGTGAACCTCTGTAAACTTTCCATCATCCATTAAAAATGTGACTGTGGTGTTGACAGTAAGTTTCTGTAGAAAGAAAGACTTGAGGAAGCCCTAGTACACTTATTTCCTGTAACATGCAAGACACTGTAATTATGGGTCATTTGTCTGGCTTCTTTGGTAATTAAGAGTTTTAATTGTGTCTAGTTCCAGGGAATTACTTAAGCTTCTCATTATGCATATTGCCTTCCATAATCATCGGCTCCTCTCCTACAGTAAGCTTAGTGACATCATGGAAGTCAATTAGGGCTTTCAAGGCAGAGCAGTGAAGTACATTCTTTTGTATGAGCTGGATCAGAAAAGGTTTCTGAAAGGCCTTGATAATGCTCTTCTGTGCAACATTTAAGCTTATTCTTCAAAAAGCAAAGCCTGTCAGAGTTTCATTTATTGTCCTCAGAGTGCTTAAGGTCACGAACTAAGCTATTGTTAAGAACAAGACCTATAGGCAGAGCCATGCTTCCATTCTAATGGTAATTGTACTGAGCTTTCCAGGATCAGTTGGTTACATATTTGTAGTTAGTAATAGTGATAATGATCAACATTTGAAAGTATCATATTGTTCAAACTGAAATGTAATGGCTGTATGAAGGAAATGAGCACAAAAGAGATTGGTGTGATTCCTTTGGCTCACTAAAAATCATTAATTAAGTTTTACTTTATTACATGCAAGGTAGAAAGCACCTTTTACTTTTCTCTTGACAGACTCCAAGTTGTTGCTGGCATGTTGAAAGGCAAGAATCAATATTTTAAAAAGAAAAGAAATCAGAAGAGGCTTCTTTCCTCTTTCCCCTTCCACAGTCTCTAATAGATGGGTATATATAGGACAGATAGTTAATATATCTTGAAAAATATTTTCTTTGAATGTAATAAAGTTTTGCAAGTTGGAACTTGGTTCCCTCAGAGCACAGCCAGAACACTGTGTATCCTTTATGTTCTGCAGTGAAATAGTTGTGTGTTTGAGAACCTAAAAGGCACAGTATGCTGTTGTATGTTCATAGAGTCATAGAATATTCTGAGTTGGGAAGGACTCACAAGGACCCTCAAAGTCCAACTCCTGGCCCTGCACAGGACAGCCCCAGGCATCACACCATGTGCCTGAGAGCATTGATTAGTAGATGTGAGGAAAATTGCCCTAACATCCCAACATCTGTTTTCAATTACTATAATTACTTGTGGCAGTGATTTTGGCATTAGTAGTAGTAGCAGTGCTAATAATACTGATAATAAATGCACTATGAATTGCAGAAGTGTTAGAAACCATGTGTCAGTATAGGTCCAAATTTTTCAGATCGTTGAATGCCAAAAGTTGCTTTGTCTTGTCCATGACCAACAATTGAAACTGAATTTGCAGGTCATGGACAGGAAGAGGCAGGATGAGATGCTTCATTGTGTAAATTCTGGAATGAGCTCCAGAAACATTATCTTTCATTATATAAAATTTCAGACCATACGACTTTATATTTTTATCAGTCAATATTCTGATGTTTAATTACGAAATGCACATAAATAATGTATGGTTATTTTTAACAACTTTGTTGCCAAACTACAATATGTATTGATTGTGACTATTGGAAGGCATGGAACTTCTACCTGACTAAACTGTCTCTTCTCTAAATGTAACCTTCCAATATAATTGCTTATTTTCTTTTTCATCATTTCTTTGGAGGAATGAAGCACATAGAGTATGACTTTGACAGCACTCTTCTTTTTGATAAGTGGTGTCTGCCTTCACTCATCCAAAGTCCTACTGTTGACCTAGGTAGTTTAGTGTTCCCTACTTCGTGTATGTAGGAAATGCCACACCTCTAAGTGAAAGCACTGCTTTTGCCATTTTGCAGGTTGTAAAGTTGGTTTGGAAAAGTTAAATTGCCTGCTTATAACAGTATTTAGGCACTTGCTTAACTTTACCTTAAGCTTGTGATTAAAGCCATCGCTATAAAACAAAGCACTTAGGAACATCTGGATAACCAGTTTCTGGGATTTAAGTAAGTGTATTGATGTTTTTTGAATTGAAATTAATTAAAGGTTAATTATCATGCAGATGTTCAAACTGAGAGGTTTGCTCTTGTTCTAATTAGAGGTGTCTAAGCCAAGAATTAAATTTAGTTTTCCTACCAAGTTTCATTCAGAATCATTCTGTCTTTTAAAACCAGCTATTAGAAGTTCATAATAACATTGTAATTATTTTTTTCCTCTCACCTCCTTGTTTCTTAGTGTCTTGTGTTTGAAGATGCACCAAATGGAGTCAAAGGAGCCCTGGCAGCAGGAATGCAAGTGGTTATGATTCCAGATGAAAAATTAAATCCAGATCTTAAAAAGGAGGCAACACTGGTGCTGAAGTCTATGGAAGATTTCCAACCAGAACTGTTTGGTTTACCAGCATATGATTAATGCCTAGTGCCTATTAACATGTACTTCACTGGAGATAAATTAAAAGTGAAATGAAATTTTATTTTGGTTTTATGATTGTTTTCATCTTTTACTCTCTTCCTCAAAACTTCCTCAAAAATCCTGTTAACAGCCAGTCTTTTACACTGTACCTTTAATAAATTGTCTGAAACGTTTATGATTTGTCCTTTTGATAAACAGTAAATTAAAGCAGCATCTTTCTATTAAATTAATCCAGCCTTGTTCTAGTCACATCATGACGTTGTCTGGAAATATTTTGAAACTATTAGGCAGTTTTTTGTAACTGCATTGGAAGCTTCTTGTTCTGTTTCTACTTGAATTACTGTTTAGATCTTAACCAGAAATCTGTTCTGGATTGGCGTTTATCCAGTTGTAATGTTTTTGACACTCTTATTGCCACCAATATGTTTATCCTTTTCCTCATCCCATACTTGCCCATCTATTCCACTTGTGTTGTGTTGCCTTTTTTTTCTTTTTTTCCCACTTCTTTGCAACAGGGATTCTGTTGTACTTTCTGTGCTTTTTTACTTTCTTTTTAGAGAATGTATGAGATGACTTCCAGACATCCCTTAAAACCTCCATTATTCTGTAATTTTGTTGTTATCTTTTCTGATATTTTGATCACCTTCTAGGAGCTATACAAGGTTAAATGATTTAGAATTTAGCCAAAATGCTTTGCATCTTTTATCTTTCATTTCCTCACATCCTTCTTATTTTCCATGTAGCCTTCCCTTTCATTCTTGTGAAATTAATGTTTCCTGTCTCTGTGCTTCAATTCTGATAAAGTTACAGCCCTAACTCTTTTATCCAAATAGCTTTCTGTAGGCCATCCTTAATTTACATTCTCACCTTGTCCTTGAGCCCTTGTTTTTTGCCAATTTCCCTACAGACAGTTTTGCTAAATATTTGTAAAGTGCAGAAATTGCAGATTTGGTTTAGATAAATACTTAAAATTTATTTTTCTGGCTACCATAATTTCTTTAAATGTTTATGTTGTCCACTGTCCCTCTTTCTTCTGTCTCTTTCTAGTATCTTGTCAGTACAAGGGTAAGGGCCTCTTTATAAAATGCTAGATACATTGACAGGTTTTGGTGGAGTCCACAATTATGTATGATGGAAGCAATGTCTTTTACCTTGTCTAAAGAAAGCTATAATATTTGTGTAGCTTTATAACAGCTTTATAAAATTAATTGTTGTATTCAGCACTTAAATCCCTACATTTCTAATGAGTATCCATGAGGTACTTCACAGTTTTGGTAAAATACCAAACTCCTTAAGAGGCCTGAAATATGTCAAGTCAGATAATTTCCATGCATTGTGAGAGGCCTTCTCTGACACTGGGTTTTTTAATATTATATGTTTGTATATGATCTTCCTCACAAAAATATTTTCTAGGTATTCCTGGTGTTCAACTGTTTCAGATTTAAGGGTGTTTTGCCAGGAAGAGAAATTAATGAGTTAAAGACCCTTAAGTATTTACAGTGAGTTTCATTAGATTTTCTTTCTCCTGTATTTATAAAACCTCAAATTTTTACATCTTTTATGTAGACTTTATTGTTTTCTTTTATAGTAGTCTGTTTATACCTCAAGAAATTAAGGATTATTTTATTCTATATGGTCAGTCAGATATGACCTAGATAGTACCAGAATCTTCTTATACATGTAATATAATGCTTTGCAGTTAAATGCTTTCCATTCTAAGGATCTGAAGGCACTTCTTCAAAGAGAGTAAATATTAATTCAGTGTAAGTATTCTCCATCTTATGTTGTTTCTTTTGGCCATGGATATTGCAGTCCTAACTGTTGGTATAGTGACAACCTGTCCCATCCAACCTTAACTCTATTTTTGGTCTTTCCAGACAAGATAACAGAAATATTGCTGTATAATTCATTCTTTGACTTATGTTACATAGGACAAAGTTTTTACTTTAGAGCAATAATTCTGAGCTTTCAAGAGTAAAACAGGTGCCTGTTGGGATCCCCTTCGTTCATAATTACTGAATTTGAACAAGGAAGTTACTAGGTAGAAGAAGCTTTAATAAGCTGTGATTAGTAACTTTTCAAAGTTTTGCATATATTTAATTTGAGTTTTGCAAAAAAATAAAAGTGAGACATATCTCATTTATACTTGAAGGACTTGTCATCAAAGTCATGAATTTTGTTTTCAAAGAAGTAGAGACAGTAAATGTATCACTGACAAAATCAGGATTACTTCATCATGACCACCGTGGTAAGATCAGCATATCTTGTAGTTCTAATTTAATAGCCTTATCTTTCAATGAAAATTAATAATCAGAAAATAGTGCTCCTTAACTCATCAGCAAATCCTATCCATACAATTATTTTTCAATTTATTTGGTGTCCCCCCGGTGTCCCCAGTTGTCAGTGAGATTATGGCCCCAAACTGAGGCCTGTGAACCTGAGTCATATGCCATAATCTTCCCATCATTCTGATAAAATTCTCTTCCATGCACATTTCAGCTTGTTCACCAACTTCCTGGTCTGGTGCTGAACCATTTAACTGTTACGAGAGTAATTTTCACTGTTGTTAGCTTTTCTTTTGACTGAATGAGAAATCAAAACAATACACAAAATTAAATCCTTTTTCTACAGTAGCCCTGAAAATCCTGTCATCTCCATTATATGTGAGGGAGATAATCATGTCAGCAGTAGATGACTGTAGCCTGCCTGATTAACCATGTACCAAGTATCAACATATGTTTGTATATATTTCTTTACCCAGTTTTTGGTTGGATTTGTGGCTCTGTAGCTCGATCATCTCAACAACATCTGTTCAGAAAAGAAAAAAAGGATTAAAAACTTGGATCCCCTCCCTTCCTTCCATCTGCTGCTTTCCAGATGAAGTCCTGTTCTGACTGAACTGAAAAAAATCCATACCAGATCCTGGCTACAGATCATGAGAACATGTGAGCAATCAGGACATTTGAATGTTCCATCTGTGTTTTTATGAAGAGGACTGTTAAAAACTAATCCAAAAAGTCTATCCTCTAACTCAGCAAGCAGACTTCAATCCCAGTAAATAGTTAATACATACTTAATTCATTTTTATTAAGCAAAGAATAAGCACCAGCTTAATTTTAAGGATACATTTAATTTTATTTGGCTTAATATTGAACATGTGCTTCAGGCATATCCTAAGAAAGATTCCAGCCTCCAGAAAAAAAAGGCAAAAACTCATGACCAAGTTTTTACCATTGGAAGATAGGATCAGCAAACCAAGATGGAGCTAAATTCAGTCATGAAAATAAATTTAAAAAAAAAAAGGCAAGTTTGTGATATACAAACTATTTTACTGGAACTCCTTTCTACCTCACAAGTGAATTAGGATTTACATTTTACTGGAACTTCAGTGGAATTAATTTTGGTAGAATTTCCAGGTTGCAAAGATCTACATAAATGGGGTTTCATTGAATATATTCAAATAAAAATTCATTGCTTTGGAACAGGATTAATTTTAAAATGCAGTCTGACTTCTGTGAAGCTTGGCATTTGCCTTCTACAAATAAAGATCAGAAAAAGCAGAGATATTCATTCCTCATTCGGATTAGATGTCTTTAGAAAGAATGCTATACTTAAACCAAAGAAACCTCTGCCTAGAATCGCTCATGTTGCATTTATTCCAAAAATTGTCTTCAGTAGTCTATATTAGAAAAAAAAAAGAAAATTCATAGTAAGAAAAAATGCAATTATTTTCTAGTATTTGAAATTCATATGTATCTTTAACAAATAGAGAATGAAGCTTGAAATTTGCTGCTTTCTTGCTAGCTCTAGATACTGGTTATTCATACAGAAATCTGCCCCTTTTTTTTTCAATCTAGATAAATTTAGACACCAAAAACACTAGCTAGGCAGTAAATTCCACAATTCCATGGGCCATATGAAAAATTCGTTACGAATTTTTTAATATTAGAATAATGTTAAACAATAAAAATATAGCAACCCTTTTTTTTCCAATTATTTTGTTTCCATGCATTTGTTCCTAATTTAACCAGTTTGTATCTTCACTGAATTTACTGTGTTTTGGCCCTGAGAAGGTAGGACTGCTTTTTTTGTCAAGCTGATGGAAATAAATGGAAATAGTGGAATGGAGGAAAAGGAGTTCTCTCAGAACACTTCTCTGTCCCAGGGGAAATATGACTCTCATCAGCATTTTATGTTAACCTTCCCTTTGGCCAACGAGTTTAAGCTGTGGGTCTAATTACCTTATTATGGTGAAGGACAGAAGAAGGGGAAGAACTCAAACTGAAGCCTCTTCCAGAACTTCCAAGAGCCAAGGAAGCCAATCCCAGCAGGATGGCTCACTCAGTGTGCCAGTGGCTGTGTTTACACCAGGTAGCTCAGTGTAAAAAAAATATACATGTATATACTACAAGGCAGGAGGCAGCATAAGAAATTCTGTTGGTCTCTTCGGCTCTTCAGCCCTTTGATTTATGGGCTCTAAGCCATCATATTGAAAATGATGGATGCTGGCTCACTCTGGTGATTAAAGCAAGCTTCAATAGAGAGAGAGAACATTCCAGCTCTTGCTTCTCTCTTTGTGGCTCTTTCCCCAAAATATCTGCAATATGAAACTGGAACATGAAATAAAACACTAACAGGATCATTGTTAATATCTAAAGTTCCTGTGATTCAAAAAGTAGCAGAGAGGGTATTATTTAGTGAGAAGAACAGAATGGTGGAAGAAGGGAGCTGGAGACAAGGATGTGACCCATGGTATAAACCATCTAGGACGTCCAACAAAATGAAAGAATAGAAAAAGTAAAGCCTTCTACTTGTCCTTAGCAAAACTGTGAAAGCAGTAATTATGACAGGAACATTTTTTACATTAACAGAAGCAAAACTCAACTGAAAAACATATGCAAAGACACTGTTATGAAACACAGGTTTCTACAGATAAGAGCCATCCCCTATGGCAACTTGAGCAATTTACCCATAGAAGGTGATACTGATTTTGACTCTATGTCATCCCTGGTGTCATGGTTACTTGAGTAAAGCCTATTATGGTGGTGTTACTGACTGCTCTTTGACAGAGAACAACTTTTCCTCATTTAGAGAACTTTGGAAGTTGGATAACTGAGGTTAATTAAGTTTCCTGTAAATTTGACAAAGCGGTTTTCACTGTAGCATCTGGATGTCTTGATAGTAATTTAACTGATTACCTCTACTTACATACCTAGAGTGGGCAATGTGTCTAATAGTAGCAGTATCCAATCCAAATCACGGTATGGCTGCAGGTAAAACTGCTATCTTACACTCCAGTGTGATAGAACGAAAAACAGAAGGAATTTCAAACTAGAGGTTCTTCGTCCAGATAACCCTCTTACTTTTTGTGAAAAGGAAGTCTTTAGAAGGATATGACACAGATCTACAAATCTGGTAGAAAAATACACTTGCCACCAGCTTCTCACAAAATGATTCAGCTTGTTTGGGGAAGAATGTAAATATGGTATTTCTACAAAATAGTTTTATTTCCAATGACTTTTTCCAAAAGCAGTGTAGGTAGAAATATGTAGAGGAAAGAAGACACACATAGATCAATCATTCTGAGCCTTCTGTGATTCTCTGCCTGAGACCATGAAAATAAGAGGAGTCGTTCTAACTGTTAACAAATTCAGAAATGCACAAGTTTTATCTCTGTTCTCAGTTTTTTCTATGGCACATGAACTTTAGAGGTAAACAGAAATATGTGAAATGCAGTTAGGCTTAACTTGCAGAAAAATCTCTGTACACTTTGCCAGAAATGCAGAGAAGAGTCTTTGTGCCATACCAGAAGAGCCACTGTTCTCAGTGTTGTCTCAGCTGCTGCTCCTCATGCTCCTGAGTTAATCAGCTGAGACGTGGTCAAGCACTGGACCGTGGTAGTGGCACTGAAGAAAGAGAAGGTAAGTGCTGCACTAAGGAATGTTTTTCCTTTTCAGAAAATGCTGAAAGGCATAGTGTTGCACCTTGAGAAGTGTCTTTTTGCTGCAGCAGAATATAATTTCAGCAAACAGTAGTTTTGTCGCATAAAATATTTCATATATTTAACTTCCTGCAGAATATCTGTGGAGACATGGATATCATAAGCTGCTTTTAAGTAGGGAGAGAAGAGTTGTCATTAGAGTATCAAAAAATGGGGAGGAACAGGGAACATAAGGAACAAGGGAACAGGGAACAAGTGGTAATGCTTGCTAAAATAGCGTCTTGACTTAAAATTGTGAAGACTATGCAAAATGTATTGAATAATTTTATTATTGTGTCCTCATTCTTGGGTATGATCCAGAACTGCTACATTTTACCTGAAAAATTGGAAAGCTGATTAAGTCAAAATGGATTTCCTGGAGGCCTATGACTGCAGCCTTGTAAACTGATCCATTATAGCCCTCAACATTGTTCTTATTGATGGCTGCATCTGAAACATTGCAAAAACTATGGCATTTGGTTTTTTTCAGACCAAACATATTAGGTAACTGATTTTATGTTTTTCAGTGCAATATCACAGAAAAACGTGGTGGATTTCCCCCCTCTTTTAAGCAAATCTTACTGTAAGGAGATTTATTAATCATGTAATTTCATCCTGTCATATTTCTTTATTCTATGTTATCTAACTCTTAGTAATGATTTTATCAATGTTATGGAGCACATATGGAACTGAAATCCATGTTTGAAATTATTTTTTTTTGTCTGGAGTGTCCTAAACATTTTCCATGTGTCCTAAACACATTCCATTCATCAAATTGCTATTTTTGTTGGTTGAAGGAACTTAGTTTGTGAAATTATCTAAAAGGCACAGGTCCTTCCTTGGAAGGCTGGGACCATCCTTTGGGAGCTCTCACTTACTTGTTCTAGCCTGCCTGTTGTTTTTACACAATACCTTGCATTCTTAATTCATTAATTTACAAACATTTCTGCTTACTTTTCCTTCCCTTAAACCTGGTTGTTATTAATTTATTTTTTTAATAGGAGTGTTACTTGGTTTGTTTGATTTTGTGGGGGGGTTGTTTTTGTTTTGTTTTTTTGTTTTGGTTTGGTTTTTTGTTGCTGTTGTTGGTTCACGTTTGATGTTTGTTGTTATAAGAGTTAAGTAACTGCCAAAGAAAATAGTCACTTCAGAGACATTAAAGTGGTCATGATTTAGGAATGGTATTTTCCAATTTAGTGCTCCCACTAAAACCATGCTACCACTTTCTCACCCCAATTTTCCCCTCCCTTTCTCCTTCAGAAGATGGGAGATGAGAACTGGGGGCACAAAAAGTAAAGATCATGTGTTGAGATAAGAACAATTTTCTGACAACAGCAATGAGACAAGAAAACAAACAGTAATAGCAACAATATTAATAACAAATGGTATAAGAAAAGGAATTATTTATACAGAAAAACTCCCTGAGAATAGACAATATCAGATGTCTCCCTCTGCCACGTTTTCTAGACTAGAGAAATGCCCTCTCCCTGGAAGAGAGAATCCCTTTCTCCTGCCTCCAGCAATAACACGAGGTGGATCTCAGCCATTACCTCTCCTGGCTACTTCAAAAATTAACCCTATCTTGTTTGGAACCAGGACAGAATAAAATTATTTTCTCAGATATGCTGTTTCTAAGACCTCGATAAGAAAAAACTACCATTAGAGACTAGAAAAATATCTGGCTTTAGGAAGGTTGTGTTTTGCTGGAAGACTTCCATTAGTTCTGTGCACTGAATTTGTTCTACAGATAAATATCCAATTCACTTTGTGCCATCAGGCAAGGCAAATTTCCTCAGCAATTAATTGATGTAAACAATTCTACAGAAAATGTAAAAAAATACTGCAGTCTATAATGATTTATAACAAATTATGATAGCATCTTCCTACCTGTTTTGGTGGCAGAGATAAGACTAAAAATGTGCCACACATATTTTTTGTTTGACTAGGATGGTTGGAATGGAAAATATCTCTCATGAGAGGCACAGGTAATTGCAGCTCATAAAATCCCCTGTTAAATGGGCTATACATCACACAAGTATAGGCAGGCAATCTCCTATTAGCCCATCTCTGTCTCTCCCCTGTTACCTTCCTCTCCCCCTCCCCCTGCCAGGTATAAACATTTGGTTTTAGTGTGTGCTTCAGGTTAAATGCAAGGATTAATTTATATTTAAATTCCTAACAATAGATCAATATGTTTGGCTAGATTGAACACTATGGTTCATATGAGTTCATCTTTGAAGATAAGAAGTCATCAACACATATGTGACTGTAATAGTGATGATTAAATACCATCTTGCCTGCTGGGTTTCATGGCTGAGGTGTCATTCTTGGTATGGTATTTTTAAGTTCTGTTAGGTTTAAATAAAAACAAATAAGATAATTGCTCTCTTCAAGTGTATTGCTATACATCTGAATTAATGCCACTTGCTGTGATAATAAAAAACCCTCAACTGTTCTTGCAAAATTAGTATTATTTTAATAGCTGAGGTTTGTACCTGTAGAAAAAGCAAAAATTTGTTATTCTTATCTGTTTTGCTCAGTAACTTTTCTTCCTAAAATTAAAATATCCAAAGAAATGTCTGATAAAATTTTATATAATACATTCAAAACCAAAAAGTCCAACAATTCCAGGTTCCCATGGTTGTTTGCACTTATTAATTAGACAGAGTCCTCATCTTTGATAACAGACACTGACCTAAAAGATACCCAGGGAAAACACAAAGCTACATCAAATGTGAAGACGGAAAATGTGCATTTTACTAATTAAATTAAAAACAACCTGAGATTTGTCAAATTTATCACCTCATCAAGAATTTTTATGGGGAAACACCACCTAAATCTTTGTTTTACAGTGAATCTTGTCCTGAGATTTCTCAGTTTACAGCCAAAAATGCTGGCACAGTTATCATTAGTGATTTGAACAAAAATCCCTTTTGATGTTGAAGATTAAAGCTGATGCACTGGGACTCCTGAAATTCAAAGCCAACCCATTGCATGGACTGCATTTACCATGTGCATTCAGGAAGAATAACTAAACTATTGTAAGCTAGGAGAGCTTCTATGACATAAAGTAGCTGACATTAATCATGTTATCCCAAGGGAAAGGTAGGAAAAAGGTATCAATGACTCTGAGCAAAGTGCACATGTGATCAGTGATCGTGTGATTGCTGCAGCGGCCAGATGGCGATTCAGACCTCACTGAATCCCCTTTGGTGTCAGGAGCCACCTTCAGTGCCCAGAGCATCTTGCACCAGGAATGCAGAACTGTCTGTGTATTCAAAGTGCTTGGAGTAACAATCATCACCACTGCAAAATCTTAGCTCTTTCTAAAGTCCAAAGCAGAGCTGAGAATTCTTTGATTATTGTTCACTAATGATAGGATGGTACTTCCCCCCCCCCCCCATCCTTGCAGGGTTTTTTTTGGAAATGCATACAAACTAGTTGAGCTTTTCAACTCCTTTAGTTGTCTGATTGCACAGCTGATTACAGACGTAAACAATCAGCAGACATGAGCTTTGCAGATGGAATTAATCACAAAACACAAACAAAAAAGTATAATTGTGATAAGTGAAAAACTTACAAGCCAGAGTGCAAACAACATTTGAAATATTGGAAAAGTATCATTGATGCATTTCAGCTTTTTAAAGGAAATTTGCTTTAATATTGTTATATTATATTTTAAGTAAAGTGTTTGTAATTAATTTGTAAGACCACTGGTGTCAGGAATATTATAACTCCACAGCTTAATGACCATTGAAAAGAAGATGTCAGATCTACCAAAATGCAGTATTTTGCCTATTTAATTTTACAATTATGGCTGTACATCTTACAAATAAAATTTTCTGTTTAAGATTTAAAATTAAGAGAAAATAAAGTAAAATAAACCTATAATAGCAAACAAAAACAATGGATCCTAAATAAAATACATATAAAGCCCTAGCTGTCCATTCTCTCTACAAAGAGAAGAGACCGCTCTTTTATCCCTTTTTCTCTTTATTCCTCATTCTCTTTTATCCCTTCAGATATGGAGCTTAATAACTCAGGATTACTAAGTGTACTCCCTCTGATCAGCACAATAAAAAGTTAGCATCTCAGAATTATAAACAAGTATTACAGACTGAGAAAAAAAAATCACTTTTCCTACATTAAACCAGAGTAAGTGGAAGCAATGTTTTCAAGCTGTCTTTCTGCACTATGGGTAGGAGCAATGGCTACATCAGGTCTAAGGTGTATGGAGTAGGGGTAAGATATCCATCAAGGAGATTTTGTTTGGATTGCTGATTCCACTTCTTTTTCACTTTTATTCTGGTATAAATGTGACCAATCACCATGTCAAAGTAAAGATATAGTAAAATGTAAAATGTAATTGCAACCCTTCAGCTGCCTAGTGAAATTAATATCTCTGTGCCTTTTCCTGCTTTGTGTTTTCTGTGGGTTAATGTGACTGTAGAGCATCAGGAGGCTTCCTGGGAGTTCTTCCACCCATGCCCATCATGGCAAAGCTGTTTCAGTACACTGCCCTAAGTTACGGACCCAAAGCTTCCAGGGTCGCAAACAAGCAAGGAAAATACGTGATCAGTTTTCTGTTTGGGGCACGGCTTCTTTGTGTTTGAACTTGGAATAAAATAAAATAAAATGAATCCACAATGATTATCACTGGATAAAGTAAAAGGTTTCCTTCAGTATCTCTATTCTCTTTTGGGAAACATCTGGATAATGTAGTCCCTTCATAGTTCACGATAAAAAATTTCCATTACAAAAGTTACTCTGAAGGATGTTAAACTCTCCCTCTCCTTCTCACTTGGATGTACCACCAACATGTCTATGTAATTTACATCAAAGAATTATAACAGAAGTGTCAGAGGAGTTCTCTACACTGTCAAGGTTGATTTTCAAAAGTATTGAAACATGGAGGATGTTCAGGAAATATCTGGAACAAAAATTAACGTTGTGCCAATATATAAGAAAGACAAAATAGAGTAACCTATTTAGTTATAAGCTTGTCATAATAAAATCAGACATAGAAAAAAACGTTTAATTCCTAGTATGGGACTAGGGATAAAATTGGAGGAAACATATATTTACATCTTAACAGAACTTATAATGGCACAGGAATTACAGAGTGAAATACAGTTGCTAATCTCTGGATGGAATGTGGTTGGCATGCTTAAAAGCCATTCCATGATGATTCCTCACACCCACAGTCTGCATCCACAGCACCTGCTGAGGGGGATGGAACGGAGAGGGGAGCAGAATGGAGGCACCATAGCCAGGCTCTGCTGAAATCTCGCAGGGAGGGGAACTCGATGGTG